>CM033649.1:56247526-56544877 GCA_019512145.1 Engystomops pustulosus
TTAGGGGTCTCGGCTTATACTCGGGTCAACTTATACTCGATTATATACGGTAGTTGTGTAGATACAATGCTATAAATAAATTAAAGTATCTTTTTTCTTATTGTCCTCAGACAGCAGGATGTGTTTATATCCTAATAATGACAGAAGGGGTCATAATCAGTATCAATAAATAAAATCAATCAACAAGCCAATCTGTTGCACATTTTTTCTAAAGTGACAGAGGATATTTTGACTTTTAACTGTGAAAAGTGTTTGGATAATATTGCTAGAGCTAAAAAAGGCTTAGTTTTCAGTGTTCTGCTTTTTATTTCGGTGCCATTATTACAAGCATTGGTTCCTCGGTCACTTCAAATACATTGTCTTGTATTTGCAGGCAGTGTGTTACAAAGGAGAAGACAGCAGAACAGACACACCAGAAATTTGTGAGTACCTTCTATGGCATCTGTCAGAAATCCATCTCTGCCAGGATCTCCAGCATTAGTAGTTGTCTGCTATGGGGGTCATCAGTATTATTGGTCTAGTATAGAGTATCCAGTTTCATTCACATGGCCGTAATCTGGTTGCCTGATTTGCGACCAGATCACTGCTGCCACAGACCTCTACGGCTCCTGGTCAAGGCACAGTGAGCACACGGTGCGTCACCGCTCCACAGCCACTCGTCTGCCTATAGAGAGAGGAGGGGTGAAGAGCGCTCACCCCTCCCATGTCCTCCTTCCTGCCCTGTGCCCGTCCAGGATCCAATCTGGGTGGGCACATGGCCGTGGGAATGCACTCTTTTTCGTCTGCTCTGGGGTTCTCCAGAATTATATTGTCTACTCTAAATATAGTACAGACAGCCCCCGGGTTACATACAAGATAGGGTCTGTAGGTTTGTTCTTAAGTTGAATTTGTATGTAAGTCGGAACTGTATATTTTATCATTTAACCCCCAGTCAGAACTTTTTTGGTCTCTGTGACAATTGGGTTTTAAAAATGTTGGGTTGTCATAAGTATCAATATTGACACTAAAGCTTCATTACAGACACCTGTGATAACTGTTATAGCTGTTTATTGTAGACTAGGACTAAAGTACAATAAATTACCAATATCCAGAGGTCCGTTTGTAACTAGGGGTCGTATGTAAGTCGAGTGTTCTTAAGTAGGGGACCGTCTGTATCTGGTTTCTGAGGTGACATTTTGTGTTGTACTGTGGGTGTGGGTGCATCTAGGGTGCTGGTTTCTGGTGCAGCCCCTTAAAGTTAAGCAGTATGATAATGTGCGTTGTACACCCCAGACCTAAATCCTTAGAACAGGAACAAAACAGACATTTAAAGAAAATTTCATAATTTTTAGAATTTATTATATATATAGGGAACAATGTCTGTCCATTTTATCATGGCTCTGACTCCACCAAAAAGGTCACCATATCTGACTCCACGACTCCAACTCCATAGCCCTGAACAAAAAAACATTTTAGAACAAAAAGAACAACATAAAATAAAGTCAGTAAACTATACCTAGAAGAACAGTAAGCTTGGGCAGAAGTCCAACTTGCACCATCTTGTTTCTAAGTCCAGTGTCAAAAGAGAGGTTCAGAAGGAGTCGTAAAGTAATGTTCAGTAAATCTTCATGCTCACATGGCACCATTTTGCAAAGTTTTTCAATAATATCCATTTCCGCCTAAAAAATAAACATCAAGAAAACTAATTTTTGGATAGCGGAGCAGAAAATACACAAGATGATCCACTGTCTTATTTGCTGAAGCACATAAATCTTTTTTAAAGAAAATACATACGGCATATTTTTTTTAAACAAGGCTTTTGCTATTGTTTTGTTAAAATAACTGCTAGTAAATCCTTGCAAAAAATAACACACATACTGCCTGCATACCTTTAACAGTTAATACATTGCCAGTGCTGCAGTTCATCTGACCTGTGCAAGGTGCGCTGTTCAAGGGATCTGACCAACAATGGTCTCGTTCACGTCCAAAAGCAGACATACTACCTTTGCAGCTGCACACAAGGTTTGAGAAAGTTCTGCCTGCCACAATAGGTAATATGCAAATGTTATGCCCAGGATAGGATAAGGAAATCATTGCCTCTTGGCTACCTTGCAAGGCAGCCACTTTAACATCAAGCCTTACTTGTTCAGTGGAGACTTACAGACTACACTGTACTGACCAGATGCAATCACATTGAAAAATCACAACCTACAACTGGGAGTCTGTCCTTATGGAATAGATAACTGGATTGGCTATTATCCTGCATAACGTTGCTAGGATTTCTGAAAAAGGTCATGCTTGATGTTAATGGGGCTTCCTTACAAGGTAGCCAATAGGCATTGTTTTCCTTATCCTATCCTAAAAAATGTATTTGAATATTTCTCAGAGTACCCCAGTGCAGAATAAATGGCTGTAAGTGGCCACATGCCTGCAGAGGCATTTTTAAATGGAAAGTTCTCTGAAAAGAGAGCTCTTATTTCCATGCCACAATAGGTCTCAGAGAAAGGACTGACAGCTGACAAATAAATGTCCTTTCTGGACAAGAAGTTAGATTAGTACACATCTACAAACAATATATCAGTGGATCAATGCCCACACGCAGATCAATGACACAGGCCTGGAGTTCAGTGTGGCAACAACCACCCAACCAAAACACCGTTTCTCTCAAGGACACCTTTAGGGCACTCCAGGAGAAGATTAACAATCTTGGAAACAGATACCAATGTGATTATCTATATTTCCCGCCAAGGCCCTTTTTTTTTTGCATTTCCGTTTTTTGCTTCACTTCTTTATTAATCCCTAACTTTTTTATAACAGAAAAACATATGCAGCAATCAGCATTATATTTATTGATACTAATACAGTAGACGGGATGTAAGGAAACCTTCTGCAAAGCTTCCATCTGTCCATTAGTCTCCTCCATAATAGAAAAAGATGAGAAAAACCCCTATGTAAGAGTGTGGACCCGTGGGGGAAGGGGGCGCCGCCAAAACTTTGCTATGGGGCCCACTCATTCCAATTTACACCACTGTGTAAAGGTTAACACCAGCGATCAGTGCCAGCCCATGAGCCCTCTCCATACACCGCTTGCTGTACGCCGAATTACTATCACGCGGGTTTGCAGCAAGAAGTAAATGCACAAATGTTTTTAGTGTGTTAAATATTGTGTAACATTAACACATATTTTTGCAGAAACTTGACAACCCCTTTAAAGAAGTTTACCTTAATTTCTTCATCTGCAGATATTGCAAATGTGCTGAACTTCACCTTGTAGCTGTGGAATATGGCATCTTACAAAGGTTCAGTCTGTGGCCAGACCAAAGAGACCAACAAAACCAACAACTCCAACCTTGTCAAGTCATCATAATGTTCTTTCGATCACCACTATATGCAAACATCTGATCAAACAAAATCTCAAGTTCTAAATGCAGTTAACTTCTAACATTTCTGTTCACTTAAACTTTTATGTCATTGTACTAATGTTAGCTGTTCTTTTCCTACTTGAACAACATCCATCTATCTCTACAGAATCCACCATCCACATCAATTCTTTCCTCTATCCTTCACTATTGCACACTTCTCATGTTCTCTATAGTTTATCTAACCATCCTAAAATTAAAGAGACAATGTAACACAAAGGCATTTACATTGTACAAAAGAGAATTAGCACCTACTATAGATCAATGCAATAACTCGTTTTCAAAGTCAAATAAAACAAGGCTACTTGTGGAGGGGTACAAGTTACAATCACAAAACGCATTTGCTCAAAAGTAGCATCCCACCCTTCTGAGAGACGTAAAAGGGTGCAGTTAAGATTAATTACATTAACTTAAATCACAACAATATGAAATGGGGCCCCAAGAGCAAATCCCTACATGATAAAGTAAAAAGAAAAAAAATAATAAATGTCTGCGAGGCCCTCTTCCACAGCACTATATGACCTAGCCATAAGAGGGTGTGTTCAAAACCAACACAACAACAATCAATAGAGAGATCGACATCCATCAGATAGGTGTCGAAACTTTCTGAGCAGCGTTAATCAGGCATATTGGCGAAAGAACCTAATACTGGTAGCAAGACAGGGAAGAGGGGAAAGGAAGAGCAAAGAAAGCTGTATGAAGGAAAAGAATCGAAAATAGGAGTTAATTGTTGGAAGAGCTTAGAAAAAAGGGGAGTGGGGCAAGACATGATAATATCATATATAGGACTCAAACCCACTATCAGCTCCAACCATTCTGACCAAGTTAATAGAGCTGAGAATATCCTATGTGCCTACATCTGGTCATTTGCTGGACATTTTTATTAAAAAGAGTTGTTGCTGCATTTCACTCCTTAGGCTTATACTCAAGTCAATAAGTTTTCCCATTTTTTGTGCCAAAATTAGGTGCCTCGGCTTATACTCCAGTCAGCTTATACTGGAGTATACACAGTATTTTACTTTTTTAGAATGAAATATCTTTGTTGCATTTGACTTACCATATCATTCTTGTTTTCTAGGAATATGCTGAGCTTCTTAAGAAAGGATACAACAAGGATAAGGAGCTCACAATTATCTCGGTCTAATGCTTTAACCAACATATGGACAATATTCTTGTTTCTCATCTTCAATTCAGTGCGAGTATCCTCAGCAAGATTAAGCAACAGATAGAGAGCAACTAAAACAATAATGATAATAAATGGCTTAGATATTGTGTAAACAAATTAAAGGTTAGCAAATATGAAATACTGCAAGGTGCAGCCTTTCCCTAAAAATACAATAAGTGCTTGTATTTATGTCATCTACAACACTAAAAACAAAATACATAAATTGGTCACAAGAGAAGGACAATCAAGCTCTGTTCAAAGCAGTATAGAATATTGAGATAAGTATATCATTATTCACAGAAGTAGTTAAAATGAATTGTCATTTTCTTACCTCTATGTGGAATGAAATAATAAAGCCCTAGTATGTTGAAAAGAAATCAGTGTAGTGTAAAATAATTAATTTTTAAAATAAAATCACCATGCACTATACAGAGGGAAAATCCATGGAGCAGTAATATCTTAACCTTACATTATTCTGCACAATATTATATTAGAAATTTTGTTCTGTGGGATGACAGTAATTGCTGAAGTATATCTTCACTTCCAGAGAAAAAATGTCACCTATTTAACTGCTGCATTCTGATGCGATTGTGTTTGCTGTTTCCATGTTTTGCAAAACAAATTTGTTCTGTTAAAAAAGGGGCTGGCTACTTTATAATAAATATCTTTTATTAACCATGTCTCTGCTTGTACAGTGTATGTACCTGGATCTTTGCCTCCTTTAAAAGTTGCAGCCTTTCCCTGTACTTAGCATGCTGCCCTCCACTCTATAGTGGCGCTGCTGGGTTTTCATGTGACATCCCTCTCTATGGGCCTGGCTGTCTTCTGCAGAGCCAAGAAATGAGCATACACAGTGGAGATTTTCCCCCTCTTCACTTCTCACACAGTCCATCCACTACAGCCTTATCATTTACTACCTGGAAGCTGCACCCTGACTGAGCCAAGGAGGAGGGGTCAGTCATCAAGTATAGGGAGGGAGGAACAGAGTACTCTTCTAACTCGACCTATTCAGAAGAGCTTGGACATGTACATAAATTAGGAAGCAGGCTCTACGCACATTAGAAAATTAAGTTGCTTAGTTGCTTTCATTCATTCATTCATTGATTTATGTATTGTATACAAGGAGACAAGTTTGGAACGAATGTATGATGAAAATTTCAATGCCTTGTCATAAAAGTCACCAGATTGCAACACTAGGAAAAAGTGAAAATAGACATAAAACATAACTTTTAATAAATAAAAAGTACAATGAACAGTACATAAGACCAAGGGTCAATAAAAGCAGCAATCACCTATTCACAATAATGCGAGCAAGTCTATAAAGAGTGAATCTACCCAAACACAGTGCAGTGAAAAAAGGGCAGAACTAGATATGGGCAGAAATGGAAAGAACAAACCACCATATAGGGTGGAGAGATGAGGCACTGCACCTAGTAATCCCTATGGCTGCACTGTCTCTAGCCCCATATCATGACTCCAGCCTGACAAGGACAGTCCCAGGGAGTCCCCATAGATATAAGGGATCCCTTAGTATGTACTCACAAAAATCTTCACGCGTTTCCAAATCCACTAGGTGGGCCTTTCATCAGAGGAACTAAACAAATAGTCCATGAACCGTGGCATTCAGGTCGCATATAGGTGCAGGATAGTGGTCCATCCACCCACACAGCGGTGTAACATGAGGCACTGCACCTAGTAATCCCTATGGCTGCATTGCCATGTTATGCCGCCTCATCTCTCCTTGGCCTGGGACAACCTATATGGGGGTATGTTCTTTCCATTTCCGCCCATATCTTGTCCTGCCTTTTGAAGACAGGTAAGATCTGCTCCTTTTTTCACTGCACTGCACTGTTGTGAATAGGTGATTGCTGCTTTTATTGACCCTTGGTCTTATGTACTGTTCATTGTACAGGTTTACTTTTTATTGCCTATTTTCACCTCTTCCTAGTGTTATTATGTACAAGGTAGTAAAGGTACATGGGCAACCTCACAAACACCTTTAAAAACAATTTTGTAAATACAATAAACATTAGTTTCCTTATTTTCTCATTCAATGGTCGGTATTTATTATAAAAGGTACTACAAAAATTTGTTTATTTTCCTCTATAGAATATCATAAATGTTTGACCTCGATATAGTCCTGAAGACAAGAGACTTAATTTAGCTCAAAATGTATCTATCTCATTAAGCTTTTTTTCTTTACTATTATAGAAAGGTTAGCAGGGAACACATTAATTATCATCATTTACAGATTAATGATAATATAGACTTAGCAGCTGATTAGATCTTGTTACCAGCAATCTGTATAAAGATAGAAAACACTAATGTCTTCTAAAGACTCAAAAACCCATCTGTGAAAAGAATCCCAATTATTGTTAGTATTGAAGTCATAGGATACCCTAGCAACTAATTATTTAGCTCTGCCACAGTTAAGTATATCTCACAGCCTCAAAAGGTCCATATTTTAGACAATAATAAAATATACCTGCATGTATATGCGTGTGTTATTAAAAGAGAACTGAACTTCCTACACCGAAGTTAACTCTAAAGTGACCAATTTGTTACATTTGGTAAGACACTGACCTGTGACACCAATTCCAGTAGGTTCCCGCAGGTCCGATAGATGTTTGCAGCGGTGTGTTTTCCAAAGTCCAGGTTTGCGTTATGCCAACGCCGGTGTTCCCGATTGTAAACCACGCAATAGCAGATCAGTAGAGAAGCCCCGGCCGGCAGCTTCACTGAATCTGACTGACAAACGGATGTACCGGTGACGTCACCCAAGATACGGATAGTCCAGAGAGACAAAAAAAAGAGTTTCCACTGACACGTTGTCAAAAGCAACGGCTTTCTTCCTTAGGGTAGAGTTCCTGACTCTGATGATGGTACTTATATAGATTCTGTAAAATGTGGTACTAGTCCGTTCTTAAAGAATGTTAAATGCGTGTTATTGTGATTATTCGGGCATTTGATCATCTCTATTGTTACTTATTTCAAAAAGTGAGTTTGCCTAATGACTCATATTCCTCTATTCTTATTCCTATTGCTGCGCATATTTCGGAACCTTTTGTTCTGTCATTACTGGAGTGGTCAGTCTTCATTTAGTGTTGTTCCTTATTTCTTAAAATAAAACCTATGTAATTATCTTTATTGATTTAAATTAAAATTGTATATACTGATTTCTCTACTTTAAAACTGTACTTTATAAAATAATCTAAATATTGCACGATGTCTTAGATTCTATGGATGTCAGACATTTTGCTAAACAATCTTTTAAAATATGTTAATATTCAATAAAATTAAAAATGAAATAGAAGTATTACTAATCAAAAGGCAAATAGTTCAATTTCGCTGTTTAAGCCGTTGGGTATTAAAGTATCAAGCTAAAAAATCCAGCAACTTTCTGCCTTAGACATATGCTTTATATAGTTACCACCTCTCCAATCTCGTTTCACCTGCTCTATTCCAAATATAATGCTGTCTTTAATTTGACCATCATGTTTCTCCTTGTAATGTCGTGATAGGGGATGGCCCTCAAGACGTTTTGCTATATTTCTCAAGTGTTCCTTTATCCTTGTCATGAGTTTTCTTTTTGTGTGACCGATATATCTTTTCCCACATGGGCATTGTATATAGTAAATTAGCACTTTCATATTGCAACTAATATGTTGTTTAATAAAGCGGGAATTGTTATCGACAAACGTGTGGATTGCAGACCGTGCATTGGTACCTCAGCACATCTTACAATGTCTACAGGGATATAAACCTGGTTGTTTGAGGAAGTTATTAATATTATTGTTGTTGTTATAAAGCTCTCCATGTTTAATTTTCCTCCTGTTCTGTATAGTAGGTGCAATCAAGTTCCCCAAATTTTGTGATTTTCTCAACACAAATTTCGAATTTTTGTCATGTGACAATATGCTCCAATGTTTCTCAATAATACGTTTAAAGACATAATGGTCCTTAGAGAATTGTGTGATTATTGGGATCTTTGTGAAGTCATTATAAATATCAAGATAATTTTTTAAGATCATTTACTTGAAAGAAATAGATCCCTAGATCAGATTTTATTTTACGAATGGAGTCCATTTCATATGCCTTCTGGATGAGTTTGCTTTCCAAATTATCAGCTTCTCTTAGAAAGTTGATTTTCTCAACACAAATTTCGGATTTTTGTCATGTGACAATATGCTCCAATGTTTCTCAATAATACGTTTAAAGACATAATGGTCCTTAGAGAATTGTGTGATTATTGGGATCTTTGTGATGTCATTATAAATATCATGATCATTTTTTAAGTTCATTTACTTGAAAGCAATAGATCCCTAGATCAGATTTTATTTTACGATTTTACCTATGTGGCACTTACCTATGTGGTTGAATAATATTCCTAAGAGTCAATTCTTACGGCACCGAAGAAACTGTACAGAACTAAATGACTTTCTAAGAGAAGCTGATAATTTGGAAAGCAAACTCATCCAGAAGAGATATGAAATGGACTTCATTCGTAAAATAAAATCTGAAATAGCCAGTACTTCTAGGCATCTATTGTTTTCAATTAATGAGAAAAATAAAATAAAAACGATCTTGATATTCATAATGACATCACAAAGATCCCAATAATCACACAATTCTCTAAGGACCATTATGTCTTTAAACATATCATTGAGAAACATTGGCGCATATTGTCACATGACAAAAATCCGAAATTTGTGTTGAGAAAATCACAAAATTTGGCAAACTTGATTGCACCTACTATACAGAACAGGAGGAAAATTAACATGGAGAGCATAACAACAGCAACAATAATATTAATAACTTCCTCAAACAACCAGGTTTTTATCCCTGTAGACATTGTAAGATGTGCAGAAGTACCAATGCACGGTCTGCAATCCACACGTTTGGCGATAACAATTTCCGCATAATTAAACAACATATTAGTTGCAATACGAAAGGGGTAATTTACTGTATGCAATGCCCATTTATTTTAAAAAAAGAAGGAACAACACTAAATGAAGACTGACCACTCCAGTATTGACAGAACAATAGGGTCCAAAATATGCGCAGCAATAGGAATAAGGATAGAGGACTTGAGTCATTAGGCAAACTTACTTTTTGAAATAAGTAACAATAGAGATGATCAAATGCCCAAATAATCACAACAAGTAACAATAGAGATGATCAAATGCCCAAATAATCACAACAACACGCATTTTAACATTCTTTAATGACGAACTAGTACCACATTTTACGGAATCTATATAAGTACCATCATCAGAGTCAGGAACTCTACCCTGCGGAAGAAAGCCGTTGCCTTTGACAACGTGTCAGTGGAAACTCTTTTTTGTCTCTCTGGACTATCCGTACCTTGGGTGACGTCACCGGTCCATCCGTTTGTCAGTCAGATTCAGTGAAGCTGCCGGCCGGGGCTTCTCTACTGATCTGCTATTGCGTGGTTTACAACAGGGAACACCAGCGTTCGCATAACACGAACCTGGACTTACGAAAACACACCGCTGCAAACATCTATCAGACCTGCGGGAACCTACTGGAATTGGTGTCACAGGTCAGTGTCTTACCAAGTGTAACGCATTGGTCACTTTAGAGTTAACTTCGGTGTAGGAAGTTCAGTTCTCTTTTAATAACACACGCACATACATTTATTTTAGCCAGCGCCGGTATATTTCCCTTTCTTTTTTGGTACTAGTAGCGGTGGAGAGGCACACCCCTGATACCAGCGACGGCATTTGTCCCAATCATACCCCCATCGTGCGCCTGTGTGATTTTTATTTTCATATTTTAGACTAGTTTAAAAGGAGTTTACATACTCCATTAAGCATTCAAAAAGAAAAGAAATCCGAAAGAGTAGTGGATAAAGTGAGGTAGCCTGCAGGTGACCCATGATTACCTATTGGTGATCCCAATAGGTTGGAAATTACATGAAAAAGGCCTATAATGGTAGCGGCCACACACTGTCATGTAACCCGGATGATGACATCCAGTAGACTCAAGGCACCACTTTCACAAAAGCAGAATTATTTATTGATTCATAAGAGGATGACATGTTTCGAGGGGGAACTTCCCTCTTTATGAGATCCTATATAGTCCCAACCTCTTTATGAGATCCTATATAGTCCCAACAGACCGATCTCCTGCTTATATGAAGGGGAGGATAGTGATGCAGTTAGGAAAAGCTGAGGACTTGACTTTGATGCACCAACTACCTCATTAGAAAATTGATTAAAATGTGAATTTATTAGAAATGACATAATGGACAGAAATACTAAAGGTATTTTGACCATTATTCATGACATATTGCCAGCAGACTAAAATACTTAGGTAGGTTGTAGAGTCCTTTTAAATACAATCTTACCATTTGGAACCAAGCATGCCAAAGAAAAATGTGTAAACACACAAAATGTAAATACATGAAAGCCAAAAGGAGATATATTAAAAAAAATCTAATGCTGACCAAAATTTTTCACCAGATACAATGCAGTCGTACGTACCCCTTAAAAGCTGTTCCTGTTTGACAAGAAGCCCCTGGTATTTTTTATATGTTTTCTCATATTCTTTTTTTAAGGATGTAGTTTCTGGATCATCATCAAGTATTCATCTTAGTTAAGAAATATAAAATTTGTGACAATAACATCAAGTTTACAAAAATAAATGCAGTTCACAGCAGACCTGTAGTTATGGTACAATTAAAATTACCGTAGTCTTCTATGTTTAGAATTTGCCATTTCATTTATGTTATGAAGCCTTCTCAAAATTTCCAGCTCATAGGACAAACGTAAAAACATTTTCTAGAGTAGCGCTATTATAGGATGACTGCAAAAAAAAACAAAAAAAACACGCAGACGGACATTTAATAAATCTATAACACCAATAAATAGATCTAATTCTAATTAGACAAATTTGTCACATGAAAATTGTTATTTAGTTCAATCTATCCAAAAACGATCTAAAAATGAACTAAATATCACCTACGCTCCTATTTATCGTGATCCCAGCAGTGGTGTTCTTTAATCTTGACACAACGGGATTGCCTGGAAAAATAGATTTATAATTGAGTAGGCCAGAGCGCGGGGACAAAATACACTGTGCTCTAGGTTGCTAATTATACCCACACCTCCCTCTCCCAGCATTGTGACGTCACGCTGGAGACGTGAATAATTAGCAGCCTGTGGGGCCAGAACACTTTAAATAACATATCCGGGTGATTTTAAGATTGTTTCCTCGAGATACATTGTACTACATGTTAGTTGTAAAATTTAAGTGATAAGTTTTAAGTTTCATTCTGGAAAAAAATTTCAATTTGGCAACATTTCTGAAAAATTCTTCATTTTCAAAGTTTAAAATGTTCTGCTTTCCAGGCAGGTAGTTAAACTACTCAAAGAGCTTGAAAGTTAACATTTGCGATATGTCTACTTCATTTTGGAATGATATTTTATGCATCCTCTCATTTTTCTTGGATGTTATGAGGCTTAGAACTTTAGGTGCGATTTTTCTCATTTTCAGGAATATTGCTAAAACTCACATTTTGAGGGACAATTCTGCTTTCAAGTGACTTTAAGAAGCCTAAATAATAGTAAAACCCATAAATTACCCCACTATAAAAACTACACCCCTCAACGTTTGTAAAACAACTTCTAGTTAACCCGTGGGTTAAATAAAAATGAAAGTGCAATTTAGAAACTCTTGAATTTTTTGGGAAAATACATTCATTTAAGTCAAAAATTACTCTTTTCTAATGATCTGCTGGGGACACACTTACAAGCCTGTGTTTGAATCAGTTTTTTCCACGTACGTACCCCATCCGTTTTTTTTTCACATATGCAAAAAAAAGTGATGGGTTTCTTATCTTCTTCTTACCCAGCCCTGTTGGTTGCCTAGGAACATTTGAAAAAAAAAAACAGTCTGCATACGGATGTCATGCATGTGCTGTATATTATTTTTGCCGTTCATTAATTTTTTCAACGAACATGTGACATAGGAAACAATGGGGCAGATTTATCAAGTGCCTGAAAGCCAGAATCACAGCTCCCCTTTAAAATATTCATGAGCACTGGTAAAATTGAAAGCGAGACTGTGATTGGTTTATAGCGTGGCTAGAAAACATTCTGACTTTCAGACACTTGATAAATTGGCCCCATTGGGTTTGTTTGCCATCCGCAAAAATGCCTATCTAGCGTATTGACATAAAAACGCCTGTCTAAATGACTATTTTATATTAACATTGCCAGGAATCTTTTCAATTCATGTACTACACTCATAAAGCACTAAATCTTTTCCTCCCAAATCACGCTGTGATCGCATGTGTTTCAATGTAATGCATAAGTGATTAGCTGAGCCCCACCCACAAACATTTGTATTGCATTTCAGAAATAATGAAAACCCCCCCATGTGACCGCACCTAAACATTCAGATAATACTTTTCTTTTCTTGAAGTATCATATCAATAGTGATACTTTTGGTATCGTATCGCACTCGAATTTGATATTGATATCGGCGGGTGTGATTGACAGCCTCGCACGGCACCAGCAGGACCCAACGTCCCTTTGATGCGCCAACATATTAAAGTGGCGCGCCAGAAGAGTTCCATTAATGGCCAAGGAAAAACATGATAAGGCGGTCATTAAAGAGTAAATTAATCTGCTCCAGTATGCAACGTAAAAAAAAAAAAAATTGAAAGGATATTTGCTTCTTCTCTAGGCCAGTTCTTCTTGCCATAATTCATGCGTTTCAATTCATGGTCAATGAGTTTCATACAAAGTGCCTCAATTTTATCAATGTGTTAATTAACCATGAAATTGAGAAAAACTATAAAATACATAGAAATCATTTTAGTTAAGATGTATTCAATTCTGACACACACTTACCAGACAGTACATTAAAGCTTGCTCTCCTAAATAAACAGCATGTAATTACCCATATTTTATAATCCTGTAGCTAAATCACATTTTTATTTTTTGGCATGCTCATGTGAATTTGTGATATTTTTATTTTCATTCCTTATAACATTTTTTTAAATAAGTTTTGCAATTTGTTCTTTTCATCAGATGAATTATATTATAACCGTCTCTTTTCCCTTCCTTCGAGCTTTACCCCTTACACACCCCCCCCACCCTCACTTTTTTCACTCCGCCATACTTGGAACTACTTACCCCATGTCACTGCTCACTCGATGGCTACTTATTTTGATTCTACCTCCTCCGCTTCACCTTTTTCCCCCTCTAGTGCACCCCTTCGTTAGTCTTAATTCCCTCCCCTGCATTAGCTCCCTTTTTCTTACTCGCTTTCCCCTTTTCCTGCCCATTTTTCTCTACACCTCCACCCGTCCTTCCATGCTTTTTATGTCGCTTCTTTCTCTCCTTTTTTTTTCTCTAGTTATCTATTCACTACTCAACTTCCCACTGTTCCTTTGCGGCCTGTGCACATGAGCCCTACGCCTTTTTTATTCCCCCCCGCCTCTTTTCCCTCTCTCCGACACGTTTCACGTCTTGCCCTACACTCCCGATCGTTTCCTCTCGTACTCACTCCGTTGTTTGCCTCTTCTGGCTTGAGGTGTGTTTTACCTATTCAGGTTTTATATGAAATTCCCATATTATTTTTCAAATTGTAAATTTTACTAGAGTATTTTGTTTTTTGTTATGTTTTTCACAGAAAAAAAAGGCATACCAAACATGCATAAATAATACGGATGTCAACGTAGATATTTCCGGGAGGGCAGCAGTTAGTCCAGGTTAATGAACCTATGAGCGCAAAAAGGAATCCCGTGGCTCCCCCTACATTATAGAAAGCATCAGAGATCGACGTTAACGCATCTACAAGCGTCTAGACGCTGTAGAGGACCGATTTACCCTTCCAAAAAACCCCAAGCGCTTAAATACGCTTAGTGGTATTTCTGACGGCTGGGGTGCTTGGGCCCGGCGCTGCATGACCCAGGATCGCAGCTCACGCCGAAAACACTGGGCAAACCCAACAATATAGTGCCGTCCCCTCCTCTCCTGCCCGCATCTTGCGGCTCCGATGAAAGTCATGTGACCGGAGCCCAGGTACATGACGTTATACATCGGTCCGCGGGCTGAAGCAGTGAGTAGCTCAGGCCCACCCCCCCATGGACCGTGGCGACCGTGAACACAGAGTTATGAACAAGATGGGCTTCTATGTGACAGCCCAATCGGTAGCCAGAGCAGCCCCTGTGTACAGTGAGAGGCTGCAGAAGGTGGCTATATGCTCCTCCCGGCATAACTCTGTAACAATCACTGATACAGTGACAATAGAATGTTACCATTAGGTCACTGTCTCGTCTCTATATATAAGTTTAAGCAGGGAACACATGGACCTTGGAAAAAAAAAAAAAAAAGGTAATAAAAAAAACCAAAAAAAATTACATTAAAGTAAAATTAACACAGTGTTTAAAAAAGCGATAGGACCCAAGCACCCCCCCCCCAAAAAATGTAATAGTTAGACGGTGTCACGACTAGCCAGGTATCTGGGGGGAGGGGGTCCTGGGGGGGGAGGTCTGGTGCCAGAGTCAGCCCTGGCCACCTTTGTGGGTGGTGGGTCTTGGGCCGGCGTCGGCTCTGGCCCTCTCTGTGGGTGGGTTGCGGGTCCCTACAAGTGTCAGTGCAGGGCCGAGACTTTGGGTGAGTGGGGGGGATCGGGGACAGGTGTGCCCTGGCCCGCTCTGTGGGTGGAGGGTTCCGTGGGCCGGCATCAGCTCTGGCCCGCCTTGTGGGTGATGGTAGGGGTCTGGGGCTCAACGTCAACCATGGGCCCCGCTCTGTGGGTGGTGGTGGGGGTCTGGGGCCAGCGTCAGCTATGGCCCACTTTTATGGGGTGGAGGGTCTGGGCGGGCGTCAGCTCTGGCCTCTATGTGGTGGGGTCGGCGCAGCTCAGCCTGGGCACCTTGGGGGTGGTGGGTGGTCTGGGGTCGGCCCAAAATAGTACATTAATTGTCCCAAGAAGATACAAAAACGGGGCTGTAACAAAATTTTTTCTATAAATAGCCATTACCATAATAATAAATTCTTTATTTATATAGCGCCATCCATATCTGTAGCAACGCTTACAAATCAGAGGGCCAAATACACCTATATACATTACAAAGAAACAAACAGTCTATTGAACAAAAGTTTATTAAACACATATACGCTAGGAGGTTATATATTTGATACTGAAAAATTTTCATTACTCCTACTCGGCTGAGATTACTTCCGGAAAAGATGTGAGGGAGTATTATTACCCTTCTGGAAAAATGTTAGTGCGACCTCTGGAAAGCATCTAATGTTTAGTTAAGGGAGGCAGTCATTTGTTCCAAAGAATGAATTCCCTTAAATCGGGTAAGTAGATCCGGGGTGCTGTCTGTTTCCAAGGCCTCGCTATAAAAACTTTTAGCTGCTGTACAAAGACTTAAAACAGTTTAGTGCAGAATAGATTACCTGCCAAAGCCCTTACCATATCCCAAAAAGGAGCTACAAGGGTCCATAAAATACGGTACAATGTACCTACATCAGCTAGACACCTCCAACAAGAAGATGATATTGCAGGATTTAAAGGGGTTTTCCCAGGAAAAAGGTTAGGCCCTATCCACAGGATAGGTATCGCTCTGTGCACCATTGCCGTCTATGGGGGAGCTGGCGTCTTAGCTTGCAGCCGTACATACGTCCCCCATATGGTCGTGTCAATGCAGCCTTATTCTATACTTGACTCAATGGAAATTTGTGCATCACCCATCACAGATTAGAGCTCTTTTTGATATAAATGATATTTGTAGCAAGCTCAACACTTTGCTTCCAGTCTTCCCTCAATACACGAGCCAAGGCTCCTAATGCAGTTTCTTAACAGAGAAATAAAGACATTATTATATACTGTCAATCCAATATCTCTTATAATGATTTATTAAAATGCATCTCAGTTATCAACCAACTTTGCATAACTTAATATCTCAGAGTGTTATGGGAGGTGTACTCCTCTTTTTGAATAATTTTCCAGTCTACAGTCCACGTCCATAAATATGCAGTCCATATTGAGATGGTGAGAGGAGACTCTTCTACTTGATGTCTACATAGAACTTAAATTTAATCGGAAACATTATTGAGTGTCTGATAAAGGTTATGTTATAACGTTTATTTTACTTTTGATATCTGCAAAGTTTGTTAAAAAGTCAAAGAGCCAATTTAACAAAAATACTTGCCATTAAGCAATAACTCCTCCAAATTATCTGGGTTTCTTGCAAGTTGAAGAATTAGCGCAGAGCCACGGACCTTATCAGGAATATCTTCATAAAGCAACTCAATGTATTCATCCATGTCATTAATATTAGCAATTTCATCAATCTGAAAATCGGAATGTTTTATTAAGAATGGTTAAAACTGCATGTGCCTTAAACCAGATTTAGTACATACATTCTTGTTTTACACAATGAACTAAGCAAGTACTCCAGTATAATGTAATGAAGTAAAAAAATATTTATCAGCAAAGGGCAACTGGAAAGTCCTACCTCCATTCCCTCAAATGGTGGTGGATCCTTAGGTTTGTTATTCTTCTTTTCCTTTTTTTCTGCAAAAGGAAATAAATGACCATTAGTTCTTCTAATGTTCATCCTTATCAGAAAAAAAACTTCTGAAATGGAGAAACACCTCGGCTCATAGCACCATCACCAGTTTCCATAATGGCAACTAAATACTGATACATATGGAAATGTACAATGAAAATGTCATCTTAAACAGATCCATAGACCAAGTCGTCAAAAAGTTCTGGGTGTGAGAATTTAGTATGACAACAAAACTATACAAATATGGAATCTCAGAGATCATAGTGACCTATGGAATAAAAGGGATGTATTATCTGGACTGCACTGCCAGAGCCATGAAAACTTGCAAAAAAAAAGGTGCAACTGCAGTTTTTCCACAGCTTTTTGAAAAAATTTCCCAGATTCCAGTAGATTCCACACAATATAAAAAATAGTGCCACTAGTAAGTTGTCTTGGAAAAAACAAGCCCTTATATATCTCTGTAAATGGGAAAATAGAGAGCCCTGGCTTTTGGAATTGGGGAAGTGAAAAATTGAAATGAAAGCACTGAAAATGACCTGGTCTGGAAGGGGTTAAATAAAAATAGAGCTTTCTCTTAAAGGAGTTTCTGGGAACGTCAGTATCTGAAAACATAATAAAGTGCCCAATAGGAAGTGGATTTGTAGGTTCATTTGAAGCTGGTAGCTTTAACAAGAGTGTGCAAGTTAAGAACGTGCATAACAAAACAAATTTAATAGTGCGATGCACTTTGTATTATATCTTAGTCTGAACATTACATTTTACATTTAAGTATTTATTTCATTTGCATAGTCTTGATTCTATCCACATTCAGGATGACTATGTGTCAGTTTATAGATTTTTTTTTTCACTTAAAACATCAGTGTAAAGAAAAGTTGATGTATCATCACTCTCGAGGCTGAATGATACTGAACAGGAAATGAAACACTGGCTTATATTCAGCTGGCCTAAACTTGTAAGACATGAAAAGCCTCTGAACTATGAATGGCTTAAGCAACAAGTACTATAGTTTAGCTGTATCGGGAGCACACAAACCTTGGAATGTACTTGCAGGATATAAATATAATTAAGTAAATTGTGCACATAACAGAAAATATTTGCATCTCAATTGTTTCACAGCTGGTTTCAACTAAAGGGATAATAATAAAATACATATTTTAAAAACCACCACCATCCTCTTCTATTAATTATTTGTCTGGGTTTTTTAGTTTTTCCATAAATGCATCAGAGAAATTTTACAAACAACCTACAAGCAGAAAACACCATTAAAGAGAATCTGTCATCAGAAGTTTGCTTAATAAATCACTGACAGTATGTTGTCAAGCAACTGAGCAGCTTTTTAAATTATGTTTCTTTCATGGCCTGGTGGTGTGACATTATCCATAAAATCTACTTTTAAGTGAGATGTAAATTGGTTTTATGATGTCAAGGATGCAGAGAGTTTAAAGAGGACCTGTCACCCATAATTTCGGCAGTAGGAGTGCTTGTGCTTAAACAAACGCCGCAGTGTTAGAGTGAAAGCGTTACCGGAAACCTCTGGGTCCAGATATACAACATCCACAACGTCCCCCAGATCCAGTCAGGAACTTACTTCCTCATAGAAGCCAATCAGATTAGTCTGACAGGACCGATCTCTCATAAACTCATGCTGATACTGGGTTATAAAGTTATGTACAGTGAGATACTTCAGGATAACATCTCTAGCAAACCCCTCGAATATTTTCTCCACAACAGAAGTTAGACTCGCAGGTCTGTAGTTTCCAGGATCGCTTTTTGATCCTTTTTTATATATTGGTACCACATTTGCTATGCACCAGTCTTGTGGAACATTACCAGTCTTTAGGGAATCTTCAAATACTAAAAATAACGGTCTGTATATCATGGTACATAGTTCACGCAGAACCCGGGGGTGTATGCCATCTGGCCCCGGTGATTGATCTTAGAGGTTGTGAGGCGGCGCCGTACCTCTTCCTGGCTGAAACTGTTAATATTCAAAAGAGGATTTACATCATTCCTCATTAGGTCTTCCACCATCACTTTCCTGGGTAAAGACAGTTGATAAGGCGACATTCAGTAGATTGGCCCTTTCCTCATCTCCTTCCACCATGACCCCCATGTTACTCCTCAGAGAGCCCACACTCTATGTTTTTAGTTTCTTATCATTTATATACTTGAAAAATAATTTGGAATTATTTTTGCTCTCCCTGCCAATATTTCTCTCAGTCTCTATTTTTGTGGCATTTATCTGCTTTTTACAAGATTTCTTTTTCTCTATATAATCCTGTAATGCCTCACAGCTACCTTAGTGTTTTAGCACCTTAAACGCCTAATCTTTCTCGCTTATTGCTCTCCTTACAAGACTAGTTAGCCACATTGGCTTTTTCATGTTCCTCTCATGCTTTTTCCCCATATGGTATGTGGTTAGTGTATTGTAAACTCAAGATCGGCAACGGCATTAAAGAAATGTAGAGGTTCTTTCACTGCAATTCAATGCTTCTGCATACTGCTGACTATGGTACAATATTTATATGTACATAGTTAGATGTCTGGCCATGTTCAAACGTTGCTCTTGAATTGAAAGGGGAGGGGGTCTTTTGGACAATAATATGAAAGCTGTAAGAACACAGCCCAGAGGGAAATGTTGCAAATGTTGTTTTTTTGTCAATTTCAATGCATTTGAAACTTTTTTCCATGTTCCCAGTACGTTACATGAGCTATTAAATATTGATGCTAGAAAGTACAATTTGTTACCCAGAAAACAAGCCCTCATACGTCTCTGTATAAAGAAAAAAAATTTTAAAAACTCAAAAAGCAAAAAGGGTATTGGTGGGAAGGGGCTCACGGAATGCTTTAGAACAGTGGTGGCGAACCTATGACACGGGTGAGGTGGCACTCTGAGCCATTTCTGTGGGCACTCAGACCATCGCCCCTTGACAGAGTTCACCAAATAGGACCAAATCTTCCTGCAGTCCAAGGCAACTTAAGCGACACTTCTTTGGAACAGTGGGAAAAGTGAGAAGATGTTGTCATAACTGCATTATCTTTGAAGGTCATCCTGCTGAACCCTCCATTCTTTCTCTACGGAGAGACTCTGGAGAGAAGCTACAACAAGAGTCTGATTTGCCCTCCTTCTTTCAACTATATTGGTGGCCTCAAGGGCCCGAAGATGTGGAAGAACAGGTAGCAATAAGTTACTGCTTAAAATGACATGTTGGCACTCCACTGTAAATAAGTGAATTTTGGTGGTAGTTTGGGCACTCTGTCTCCAAAAGGTTTGCCATCACTGCCTTAGAACATAGCTGCCAATGACAGATTTAGCATCTTTCAAAACATCATCCTTGTATTCCAATAGCTAGGATGTAGCACTGAATGTTATGGTACGTCTCATCCTTTTCTAGTCTATGGTCCATAAGTCCGTCCATTTAACTCTTTAAAAACTTACTTGTAGATCCATCTACTCATCTATACTTGCCCATACCTTGGCCCATACTCAAGATGGCGAAGTGGTGCGCATCGCTCCAGCGCATGCGCTCATCTTGGCGGCGGCCCCGGACTTGCGGTTCACGGTGACGCGCACACTATGTGCGTTGTGCGTCTTCCGGAACCCGGTACCGCCTCCTGATGGGTGCGTGTCGACCGCGGCGATGCACCAATACATACACTTGCCGTCCACCTGCTCATCAGGTATGATACAATTTTACTGGTTCCAACAAGACATCTGACCTATATATGCTGGGCATCTACCACCCCACTGCTGTGGCGGTGGTTGTGAATCATTGGCTCACAATTTTGGTATTATGCAACACCCATTTAAAGACTGGTGACCATCTCTTGGTGACTCTTGTTCTTGTGGATTATATTATATGCTTTTAATGGTTTATTTTTGATGGCCATACTTAATGATAATAAAGCTTGTGTAATGTTTTCATTATTAAGTGGTAATGAGTATTACTTATTGATTGGGAATATTTTGGTCCGATACACCTCTATTGGTATTATATGTTTTGGATTGGTAATAGGAGCAGTTTACCTAGTATTGGGTTTTCTTTTTTTGGTATTTATTGTTTGTTTTGATTGTAGATCACCCAACTAACACTATGGATTTCTGGAGTAGGGAATCGAATTGGCTATCTATGGTGACTCAGATTTTTAATTGCGACTCTGTGAGCTCGATGTCTGGGAGAGATGAAACTAGGGAAGTGCAGAGGACTATGAAGGATCTCGCCAAGAAACGTGTGAAAACGTTGTGGAATAAAGACGCATTAGAACAATATTTGGCCAAGGATTTGGTACCTAGAGGTTTGAGGGTGCAGGTATATCCCTCTTTCTCTTTAGATGATGAGATTACTAAAAAAAGAAGGGAAGAAGCATGCAATACCTGCTCCCGCACCTTTATTGAAATATTGATTGGCATTGAAAAAAAGAAATTGGAAACTATAGAGCAACCTATGGTGCCTTTACAGGAAAAGATTAAAACACTACTATCTGGTGATAATTTGAATAAATTCGAACAAGATTTAAATTCCGACTATTTAAAATGGGAAAAGGATATCCAATCGGTCAAAACGAAGAAATTTCAAAAGGATATGTTGGACTTTCAGAAACAACGTGTTTATCGCTGGCAACGAATGAATCTCACACGTTCCGTCAGGAGATCTGACTCCACAACATCGATTGACAGCTTGGCCTTGGACTCCTCATGCTCTGGAGCAGAGGGTATCTCAGAATATCGTGGGCCTAATCATAATGTGAGAGGCACTCCAATGAAACGGAAATACAACAATCAGCAGGACCCCAACAGTGGCAAATTGAAGGTAATTAATCTTTCTCAAATTGTTTTTACATCGGAACAATTGTCTCTACTTTCTCTGGGCTTGAATTTCAGCCCAGTGGCCACTTTTGATGATTTCACAGCCATTAAGGATGTGTATTTATTTGCCCGAAAATTACTGTGGAAAAAGCATTTCTATAAAAGCGATGATTCCTGTTCTATTACAGCCCCGGAAGACCTGGAAACACTCAGGATATTAGAATCACTTCTACAGGAACAAGAACAACATGGGGTGAGTGACCAAATTAAATTTCCTGCAGAGATTAGACCAAGATCTACCACGTTTCCCCCCTGGTCAATTAGCCCAAAGGTCGAAATGTTTGTAAAAATGTCGGTGGCAGAACTACGTAAGCTGCCACAACACCGTAAATTTGATAATCTAACCAGGGGACAAAGACAGGCCCTACAAGAACTACGCAACATGAAGCAGGTGGTTTTCAAACCCGCAGATAAAGGGGGTAATGTGGTGGTATGGCCGACAGAGATGTATGAAGCTGAGGCTTTCAGGCATTTAGGACAACAGGATTGTTACAAACAATTGACAGAAAACCCCACAGAAACTTTCAGCAAGGAGTTGGCATATATATTGGACAAGGCTCTGGAGAACCATATTATACCACCACGAATTAGAAAAGGGTTGGAGGTGGACTTTCCTATCATACCAACCCTATACTTTCTCCTGAAAGTACATAAGGATGCCAAAGTACCCCCCGTTCGCCCGATAGTATCAGGTTGTGGCAGCTTATGTGAACCCATCTGTCGGTTCATAGATTTCTATCTACGGCCATGTGTAGAAGAATTACCCTACATCCGTGATTCCACTGACGTTTTGAAACGTTTAGAGGATGTTGTGATGGAACCGGACATGTTTTTAGTGTCTTGTGATGTGGAGGGAATATACACCTGTATCAGCCATGATCTGGGCATCAAATCGGTGAAATTTTTTCTAGGGATCCGTGACCTAGATGAGGACCTTGTTAAATTTCTCCTCATACTGAGATTTATTCTGGATCATAATTATTTTTTGTTCAAGGAGAGATTTTACATGCAGGCCACTTGTGCCCACTCGTATGCAAATCTCATCCTTGGTTACTGCGAAAGGAATGAGGTCCAGGAAGCCATGGACAGGGCATCAGGACAGGTCATTTCCTGGATGCGATTTATCGACGATGTCCTGTTCATATGGCAGGGATCAAAGGAGTGCTTGGACCAATTTTTGGATGACCTGAACTCCAATAATTTAAATATCAGGCTGACTAGCAACATTTGGAGTTCTTGGACATTCAAATTGATGCAAGATGCAATGGTCAATTGAGCACATCCATTTATCGTAAGGAAACCTCAGTTAATGCCTTATTGCATGCCAGCTCCTTCCATCCAGCTCATACAATACGTTCCATCCCTACAGGCCAGTTCTTGAGAGCGAGGCGAATCTGTGATACCCAATCCAACTTTGAAGATGAATCGATGATTCTTAAGACCCGCTTTAAACAAAGAGGCTACCGTGACTCGGATATACAGAAAGGATATTTACAGGCCAAATCATCGGATCGAAGATCCCTACTCACCCAACAACCAAGATGTTCAAAAGAGAATAAGGTAAGAATTATCACAGCCCCCAGTCATCAGCAGTCCACTCCCTGTACCTTTTGCAGAATATCAGTCTGTCCCTGATGTTTTTTCTGGAGAGAAGTGGCTTCTTTGCTGCCCTCCTTGACACCAGGCTTTGCTACAAGAGTCTCTGCCTCATGATGCATGCAGATGCACTGACACCTGCCTGCTGCCATTTCTGAGCAAGCTCTGCACTGCTGGTATCCCGAAGCTGAAACACTTAAGAGACGGTCCTGGCGCTTGCTGGTCCTTCTTGGCCGCCCTGGAGCCTTTTTGGCAACAATGGAACCGCTCTTCTTAAATTCCTTGATGATGCGATAGATTGGTGACTGAGGTGCAATCTTTCTAGCTGCGATACTCTTCCCTGTTAGGCCAGTTTTGTGCAGTGCAATGATGACTGCACATGTTTCTTTAGAGATAACCATGGTTAACAGAAGAGGAACAATGATGCCAAGCACCACAGTCTGTCCCTGATGTTTTTTCTGGAGAGAAGTGGCTTCTTTGCTGCCCTCCTTGACACCAGGCTTTGCTACAAGAGTCTCTGCCTCATGATGCATGCAGATGCACTCACACCTGCCTGCTGCCATTTCTGAGCAAGCTCTGCACTGCTGGTATCCCGAAGCTGAAACACTTTTAAGAGACGGTCCTGGCACTTGCTGGTCCTTCTTGGCCGCCCTGGAGCCTTTTTGGCAACAATGGAACCGCTCTTCTTAAATTCCTTGATGATGCGATAGATTGGTGACCGAGGTGCAATCTTTCTAGCTGTAATACTCTTCCCTGTTAGGCCAGTTTTGTGCAGTGCAATGATGACTGCACATGTTTCTTTAGAGATAACCATGGTTAACAGAAGAGGAACAATGATGCCAAGCACCAGCCTCCTTTTAAAGTGTCCAGTGGTGTGATTCTTACTTAAACATGACAGATTGATCTCCAGCCCTCTCCTCATCAACACCCACACTTGTGTTACTGGAGCAATCACTGAAATAAGCTGCTTCTTCTTGAAATGTGTTTTGGGGAAAAAGTTAATTTTCTAGGCAAATATTGACTTTACAATTAATTGCTGTTAAGCTGATCACTCTTTATAACATTCTGGAGTATATGCAAATTGCCATTATAAAACCTGATGCAGTAGACTTTGTAAAAATTAACATTTGTATCATTCTCAAAACTTTTGGCCATGACTGTATATTTGAACAACACTCCAGTAATTGTCTGCTCTGGGGGTCTCCAGTATTTGTAGTTTTATACTTTTGGGTTTTCCAATATTAGTGGTCTTATACTCTATAGGGGTCACCAGAATTATTATCTACTATAGGGTCTTCAGTATTTGTCTGCTCTGGTGGTCTGAAGTATTAGTAGTTTTATGTTCTGGGAGTCTCCAGTATTAACTGTTATGTTGTCTCCAGTAATATTATTGTCTATTCAAGTCTGCAAGTCTCTCCATTATTATGTTGTCTGCTCTGGAGACTCCGTTATTATTATCCGCTCTAAATGCAGTAATTGCCGCATTTAGTAGAAATACAACTTTATAACATATGCAAATGAGCAAAAATGCTGTGCAGACCACCACTGTCTTCCGCCACTATATAATTTATTTATGCCCCCGATCCGCCTATGAAGTGTACTGACTCTTTCCCTCTCTGCAAATTTGCACATCCTTCTAGGAAGTGCTGGCAAGGTTGTTCTCGCACATACATGGCTCTCTGTACACTATGTAGGTGGATCAAGCAGTGGAGGAGCACAGTGGTGCTCTTCAGAGCATGTTTGCTCATTTGTACCTGGGGACGGAACGGGGAGGCGAGTTGTAATCATCTACCTTCAGATAATCTAATGGTAGGTCTCCTTTAAGGAGCAAAATGGGTGCTTTAGTAAGGGATTAAAAAAAATAATAATGTAAATGTATTTAAAGAAATGTAACACAGAATGAACTTTAAACTTGAGAATAACTTACATTTTTTGACACTCCTTTCTCTCACCAAGCATTGGATCCCCCATTTCTCCGAGGATAGTGGCCTCCACTTCATAGTGGACAACAAGGGCTTTTTCTGAAGGGTGGACATCTATGTTACCTCCTTTCACTTTCCTAAAAACAGAAACAGGGTGTAAAAAGTGGATCACAATAAGGTGCCTTGTTTAAACATTAATCCGTATTTTTAATGACCAATAACTATGCAGCTTGTGCGCAAGAGGCGAGTAAAGGTGAGCACTTTTATTTGGATGTATATAAAACAGCTGTTTCACTTGTTATGCTGACACTGGCACTAATAACCTGCCTCAGCCGGTGATTGGAGGAGAAGTGGGGACCCGGGGACCGCCTGTACTATAAACTCTCTTCTGTATTTACTGTATATAGTGCTTCTCAATACATTAAAATATATTAGCATAAAAGTTATTCCTTTCTCAGGAATTCAATTCAGAAAGTGAAACTTATATTATAAATGATCAAGAAGAAGGTCCTCAGCACTATCCTACCTCCCAATATACACTTGTAAAAATGTATAAAAAGTATATACAAATGGTGTGTTAGTGGAGGTGCTATCGGTAATGTGCAGGGGTCCAACCTGCACCAAACAAATATGCAACCATAAAATAAATACCAAGCACTAACTCGCACTACACCAGACACGTGATGCAAACCTGGAACAGATATTTATTGTTTTAAAAGAATAAAAAAATCAAATGGTGACCTGATAACAACTGATAGCCTTATTTAGTTTTGTGGCTATAGATTCTGACATAAGCTATATTTGATAGGTAACAGACGTCACAATATAAATCCTTGAATGTACCTGAATTAACCTATAAGCAAACAACATTTTATATAAAAGATAATAACACTTCATATGAAACATAAAATGAGATCTGTGTAAACAGTGTAAATAGGATCACAGGCTGGGCTATAATGAAAGGTGGCACTGTTAAAAAAAAAGTGTGGAATATAAAACAGTCTAATTTTATGAGGCAATGGCCCACATTTATTAAAGCGTTTGCACCAGTTTTCTGTCTGACTTCAGTTTTCTGCTTGCACATGTATTTAAGTGTCTGCGCCAGTTTTGTGTCGTGGCTGCATTACTGATGTGTGCCACAATTCTGCCACACCAAACAAAAATGGTTCACACTTCCAGTGCACTAGACTAATGAAGACTGTGCGCCAGCTTTGAGTAATCTTGTACACTTTGGGGGTTTTCTTGACTGTAAGCCATAATCATCAACATTAACAGAAATAAACACTTGAAAAATTTGACTCTGTTTGTAATGACCCCATATATCAGTGGTAGCAAACCTTTTGGGAGGACAATTGCCAAAGTTGCAACGCACCAATTTATCAAAAAACACTAGAATGAACTTACTGTTCCCTTCTTTGCCAATAGCTTACAACAGTATCTTCATTCTCCAGACACCAATACCATTAAAAGATGGAGGGGCCTTTAGGATCTTACACAGAGAGGTCTAAGCATTCAATTTCCCACCGTCACCACAACACACAGACCGCTTAATGGCATGCCCCAAATGCCAAACTCCAGCTACCGAACTGTTTCATGGGTTATGGGACTGCTCCCACTCACAACAGTTGTGGAAAGAAATAAGCAGTATGGGGGGGGGGGGGGGGGGATGTGGAGGATTTCCCTGACATGTGACCCACTTTTGTTCCTGTTCCACTGCGATCTAGTAGAGACCATGGAAGGAGATGGGACAGAATCATATGTGCCCAAACTGTTCCACTCACCATGCCTGGTAGTCAAGAGATGCATGCTACAATCGCTAGAGCCGGAAACCCCATTAGTTCAGAGAGACATCTCCCAAATGAAAAAATATTTTCACATAGAAAGATTAGATGCTGAGCGACGCAAATCCAAGCTCACAGGTCAGCTATTCAAAAAATGGTGAAACGTCGTTCACCATTTTACACTTGAAGAAAGACTCTGCATAATGCGACCCTTTACACAATGGTATTTGATGGAGAATCTCCGGGGATCACTGGGCAGATGGGGACTTGTCTGAGAGAATAGTGCAAAAGTTGGTAATAGGGAGGGAAGAAACGGTGGGGAGGGGAAGGAAAACAATGGTATGTTTATAAGGTCTAAAACCATATTGTAAATAGCATATGGGCGAATCATATGAGTTGGATGATGATGTGTTTACTCGCCCCCTTTTTTCTTTGTTTGCACTGCAATGTAATGTAATATGTACCAAGGTAAAGCATATGGAGTCTATCTACTGTATGACACTGTATATATCGGCCTATATCTATACGCACGCAGCCTTGTCACCTCTGATGCGCCATGTATACGCCAAGCAGCCTTGTCACCTCTGATGCGCATGTATACGCACGCAGCCTTGTCACCTCTGATGACGCCATGTCTACGCACGACAGCGCTTGCACCTTTGATGCGCCATGTATACGCACGCAGCCTTGTCACCTCTGATGCGCCATGTATACGCACGCAGCCTTGTCACCTCTGATGCGCCATCTATACGCACGCAGCCTTGTCACCTCTGATGCGCCATCCTTGCCCACGCAGCTTGTCACCTCTGAGCGCACTATAGCACGCACTTGCCTCTATCGACTCTAGAGCAGCCCGGTGTCACCTCTCGATGCCGCACTATCCACACGCCACGCCAGCCCCCGGTGTCACCTCTGAGCGCAATCTATACCCGCACGCAGCGGTGTCACCTTGATGCGCACTCTATAACGCACGCAGCTGGTGTCACCTCTGATGAGCCATATATACGCACGAGCGGGTGTCACCTCTGATGCGCCATCTATACGCACGCAGCGGTGTCACCTCTGATGCGCCATCTATACGCACGCAGCGGTGTCACCTCTGATGCGCCATCTATACGCACGCAGCGGTGTCACCTCTGATGCGCCATCTATACGCACGCAGCGGTGTCACCTCTGATGCGCCATCTATACGCACGCAGCGGTGTCACCTCTGATGCGCCATCTATACGCACGCAGCGGTGTCATCTCTGATGCGCCATCTATACGCACGCAGCATTGTCACATCTGATGAGCCATCTATCCGCACGCAGCATTGTCACCCCTGATGCGCCATCCATACGCACGCAGCAGTGTCACCTCTGATGTGCCATCTATACATATGCATCATTGTCACCTCTGATGCGCCATCTATACGCACGCAGCAGTGTCACCTCTGATGGGCCATCTATACGCACGCAGTGGCGTCACCTCAGATGTGCCATCTAAATGCACACAGCGGTGTCACCTCTGATGCGCCAGCTATACACACGGCTTGATGTGCCATTTACATGAATAAATCAGTGTCACCGGAGATGTGCCAACTATATGATGTGGTGGCATCTCTGATGAGCCATTCATATGTACGAAGCAGGGTCACCTGTGATGCGCCATCTATATGGCGCAGTGGTACCTCTGATGCGCCATCTATGCACGCAGCGGTGTCACCTTTGATGCGCCATCTATATGGCGCAGTGGCACCTCTGATGCTCCATCTATATCAGTGATGGCGAACCTATGGCACGGGTGCCCGAGGCGGCTCTCAGAGCCCTTTTTGTGGGCACCCGGTCCATCGCCCCAGCACACCAGACAGGAATCAAAGAATTTTACCTGCAGTTCCAAGCAACTTAAAAGATGCTGCTTTCAGTCATATTTTGATACTTCCTTCGCTGCTTGGGACTGTAGGAAAGAGGCAGAATGAGTAGACGGGGCTGAATAATCTTTTGAGGACCTCCTGCTGGCCCCACGATTCTCTGTCTACAGAGGGACACTGGAAAGAAATGATGTAAATTTTCCATCTTTCTACTCTGTTGCTGTTCTCAGGAGGCCAATACGATTGAAAGTTGTTGAACAGGGAGCAATAAGTTACTGCTTTAATTTTTAGTTGGCACCTCGTGATAAATAAGGGGGGTTTTGGGTTCAGTTTGGGCACTCGGGCGCTAAAAGGTTCGCTGATCTATATGCACAGATTGGTGTCACCTCTGATGCGCCATCTATACGGCCAGTGGCAGCAGCAATATTTATGTGCACAGAGCACTGGTCCTTCTGAAGTGCTGTATATGTTGACTGAGTGAAGGCACCACTAAAGACTATAGAACGCTTGGTCACTGGTAACCCTTTATTACCTCCCCCTGGCCTGCTATATCCTGCCTGTCACCGCTGGGCACACAAGCCTATAGATAGGACCATTACTCGGTGTGATGGAGAAGGCTGCAGTATGGGTGTGTACAGGATACAGTAGCAGAGGGTCAGCCATGTTGCACTATACAGACATGGTATATAATAGAACTATGGTATATAATAGGATGGGTCTAGCCTCTATATAGCAACTTTTATTCATCCACAACGTCAATAAATGCAGAGCAGCCGCATCCCACACACAATGTTCACCTCTTTAGGTATCTGGCGTCCTCGGACTGCATGTCTAGTACCAGTACCGGTTCCGCTGGCGTTTAGCACGGGATGATGACGCTCATGTAACCGGGAGGACGGATCGTTTTGTTGTGGTTTCCAGGGGAATAGCGCTGCCTTGATTTTGGAATGGGAAAGGCCCGGTATGACGTCACTGTCACATGACTGTGTTGTGCCGGCTGAGGGGAGGAGCAGGGGAGGAGTCTGCTCTGGAGAGAGAGCACAGCATCTGATTAGTGTGCAGCGCTGGTTCTCCTCTGCACATATATTACCTGGTGCTATTCTGTTTACACCTTACTACAACCCACAAATGTTTTTTAGCTTAACTCTTTCATGAGCACGTCTTCAGTTGCATTTGTAGAAAATTAACATTTCCGTTGCGCTCCATCAAAAAGTGTTGTGAGGCACCTGGTAAACCACAAAAACCCTTTAAAGGAGAAACAAATGTACATGTTTTACATCGTATGGATTCACTCTGATACGAACCATATCCTGTTTCTCAAGTAATTCTTGATTGTGTGGGCTCTGCTTAAAGGGAACCTACCACCCCGATTCTACCTATAAAGGTAGAAGGGGTGGTAGGTGGATGAATGGGACGTGAGGATAGCCCTTTTTTGGGCTCATCCTCACGTCCCTGGTATCTTTTACAAAACTTTATTGGAGGCATATGTAGCCACGTTACTCCGCCTACCATTTAATCTTCGGCGCGCAGCTACGAGGATTCCTGCGCCCCCTTCCTGGTCCCCCGGCATCTGCGGCCTTCTGCGCACGCACAGTAGCTCAGGCCCCTGAGGCGCGGCCGCGCAGCAGAAGGCCTGTGTTCTGCGCAGGGGACCAGGACGAAGGCGCGCAGCTATGAGGAGCTGCGCGCCGAAGATTAAATGGTAGGCGGAGTAACGTGGCTACTGGGGCGTGGAGTAGCCGTGACTAGTAGCCTCATGTCCGGCTACTCGTCGCCCCAGTAGCCACATAAAAAATTTTACATATGCCAGTAGCCACATAAAAAATTTTACATAGTTTTGTAAAAGACACCCGGGACGTGAGGATTAGCCCAAAAAAGGTCTATCCTCACGTCCCATTCATCCACCTACCACCCCTTCTACCTTTATAGGTAGAATCGGGGTCGTAGGTTCCCTTTAACAGAATATGCATATATGCATAACCAGGGCCGGATTGAGGTTGATTGGGGCCCCTATTGAATGTAGTCCAGACAGTAAACAGCAATTGCTATATACTGTTCCCCAGGAATAACTATGAACAGCCTTCCCAGTTATCACTATATACCACGCTCAGTATTCACTATACACTTTTCTTGAGGCAGCTGGGGCCCAGAATACCGGAGTGGCTGGCTATTATCGCCTTGGGCCAATGTGAAACCATCTTAGGACTGGTGTCTGTGCTGTGTGTCAGTTGTGTTATGTCTCCATTTTGCTTTTGTTTTGTCCCCACAGTTGCAAAAAAACCTGAAGGTTTAACCCCTTCACGCTCTGAAGGGTGTATGAAGAGTGCTCATGGACTGAGCCCCCTTCATACAGAGATGGGCTTTGCTGCATATAGTCGCACAGTCCTCAAAATGGTAGCAATGAAAAAGTCGGCTAGATTCGCAAAAAATGACACCACCTACACCACAGTATGAAAAAGTTATTAGCATCAGAAGATGCTTTTTTGTACACATTCGTTTAATTTTTGAAAATGTATGAAAACGCCATAAAACCAGTATAAATTTGGTATCACCGTGATTGTACCGAACCAAAGAATAAAGTAGAGGTGTTATTTGGAGCTTAGAGTGAAAGTTGTAAAAACTGAGCCCACAAGAACGTGACGCACATCACAGGAAAGTAAAATTTGTTACGCAGAAAATAGGCCCTCACACAGCTCAGTACACGAAAAAATTAAAAAGTTATGGATTTTTGATGATGGAGAGCGAGAAATGAGCGAAAATACCCTGTGCCCTTAAGGGGTTAACATTGGTTTGAAAAGATATCTGGTTCCCAGTATCATCAGTGAAACAAACTGACCTGTCTTCAGCATCCGCACCAGTGAAAAACAGCGGTCAGGTTTCACATCTTTTTTTCCACGGATAGGTGAAAAAAAAAAAGTCAACGTGAAGACACCCATTGAAATCAATGGCTCAGTAAGGAATCTGTGAAATTAAATGAACCAAGGATGTTAAAAACAACATCAATGTGAATGAGCCGAAACACTGTGACACTGGGGCTCATTTACTAAGGGTCCGCGAACCGCACAAACGTCGGATATTCTGCCGATTTTGAATTTGCGCCATATTTAAAAGGGTATTGTGTCGCACGCCATTGGATTTTGGCGCAATTGCGTCAGCTTTCGTGCGACACAAATCGGTAGGCGGGCTGTCAGACGATCCGTGGTATTTAACTTAAAAATTGTGCAGCAAGCCAAGCACTTACATGCACCGGGAGGAAGATTGTGAACTCCGGCGGACCTGCTCAGGGAAGCGACGCATTCAGCAAGACGGGCGCGTGATGTAAGTGAATCGCGGCACAGTGCATTGTCCCACTTTTAGGAAGATTTTAGGAAGATTGTTAACCTTTTAAGATCTTCAAAATAAGCAAAACAAAATGGTGATGACATTTAGAATGGTTCAATTTTTTTAGTAATACATTAATCTAACCAAAAAATTTACACATTCACAAAAAATAAAAAGAGAAAGCCCATCTTAAAATTTGTTATGCAATTTCTCACGGATACACCTCAATGTGGATGGTATTTGTTGTATGGGTGCACAGCGAAGAAGAGAAGGGAAGGAGGGTTACACATTAGCCAGTTTTTCCCCATTGAATTAAAGGGGTACTCTCGTCTCGGCATTCACATTCAGTTTCATTAATCTTCTATATATAAACATTTCTTCAATTGGATGTTATTAAAAAAAATATTTCTGTGTGAAGATAATTTCCCATAAACATAGCCATGTTGTCCCTTAGAAACGAGATAGCTTCCTCGGTTACGACCACGTCACATTTAGGCAGCAGTGGCCAGACATGTACTATTGAGCCCTGCCTGACCACCTGGATTCAACGATCATTACTACAGGACGGCTGTGGGACATGCAGTAATTCTCAGATATTTCATATACAAAACCTTTTTGTTTATTGTGCAATCCATCCAGCAGAGGTGGCCGTATCCGAGGAAGCTATCTCGTTTCTAAGGGACCAAATCCCTACATCTATGGAAAATTATCTTCACACAGGAATATTTTTTCTAATAACATCTAATTGAAGAAATGTTTATTAATGGCAGATTAATCAAACTGAATGTGAATGCCCAGACGAGAATACCCCTTTAAGTAGTTTTTAGCTGGTTCAGGGGCACACTTTTGTGAGCTATAAAATATTTATTTTTCTGTTAATGTTGCCATATGAGGTCTTATTTTTTTTCCAGATTACATGAATTATTCAGCAACACTTTTTTGGGGTGGCTATGCCATATTGCTGAAAATTTTATTAACTCTTTTTGTGGGGGGTTGTAGAAAAAACATCAATTCTGTACTTGATTTTTGACAATTTTTGGGGGCTTTTACTTTATATCCTAAGTAACATTTACATTTATTCTACAAGTCAGTGTGATTACAGTGGTACCAAATTTGTATATTTTTGGTTATGTTTTAGTAATTTTCTATAATAAAACAATGTGGGGAAAAATCTATGATTTTTTGCATTGCCATTTTTCAAGTTGGATTAGTCTATTAATTTTTGGTCTATAAAGCTGGTTGAAAGTATTACTTTACAACATTACCATTTTAGTATGGATCCTTTTTTTTGATCATGTGGTTTTAATAATGATCTTGTTTTATTGTATGGGTCATTATGGACACAGCGATACCTTGTATGTGGGGTTGTTGTCAGGCCTCGGGGTCAGTGAACCCCCTGGACCACCTGGGACCGGAATCTAAGTGGCACCTGTTCTTCACCAGAGCGGTATGGTCTTGCTGCAGCGGGGTGCCACCAGGTCGTTCCACAGGTGCGACTAGCCCGAGGTGGCAGCCAAGGTCAAGGTACCAATACAGACGACAGTCTCTTAGTCAGGTACAGGCTGGTTGTCAGGGCTGGTGGCAGAGATACAGAGGTCAGAGTTCAATTCCGGGGTCAGCAACAGGAGATCAAGGCAGAAACAGGGAACAGCACAGGAACGGGAAACAGGAACATGGAGCAAGGAACAGGAAGCTTTCTCTCATCACTATGAACTCAAAGAGTGATGGGAGCCAACGGTTTAAATAGAAACATGGACGTGGCCAGCACCAATCAGTGGTGCGCTGGCCCTTTAAATCGCACGGCCTAGCCTGGACGGGGCAGGATTGTTAAGAGGTAAGTGAGGGCCGGGACGCTGCCACGGAGAGGGACACCCGTGACAGTTGGTATGGTGATTTTCACTTTATTATTTTATATGTAAGTGTTTTATGTAACAGGGCTTTGGGGACTTTTTTATTAATTTAAGCTTTTTGCGATTTAAATAATTTTCAAAACTTATATAAACGTTTTATAAAACTTATTATAATACCCTGCAATACTGATGTATAGGCTGACACACTGCCAGAAAAGGGGCACTGATCAAGCAAATAATCTCCATGCATGCATTTAAAGGGTAAACACTCACGATCAGAGTTACATGGGGATTTTCTTGATGACGGTTCAGCTCAGGTGTAGAGCTGAACCTTCATCAGGTCCATAAGGTACTATTACGGTCTGGAGCACAATCTGCCACTCTCCATGATGTAATAGTATGTCCTAGAGCAGCAAGAGGTTCAAAGGGTTTTCCATATGTGATCCAGATAAATCTAAAAAGTCCAGAAAATAATTAATTAATAAGAGTTTAAAGCTATATGCTAATGGCAGGGACGGCGCTATGGGTAGGAAAAGTGGGCAAATGAATCTTGAATTGTGTTTCTAGGTGCCTTGGATCCAGAGATTTTCAGGTTTAAAGTGAGAATATCAGGTGACATTTTTATATATAACAATCACTCCCAACGGCAGATTAACAGTTCTAACTGTTATATATTCTGTTTCCGTAGAAACACAAATTTAGATTCATATAAAAGATGAGACTCTTTTTTCATAGGAAAAAGAAGTGAGGTTCTATGTATCACAGGGCCAGAGATACAGCCCCCTGAAGTGCCCCCCCCTCCAGATTCTTAGCCATCAGTCTACAGTACAGGGAGAATTTGCTGCACACAGGAGCTGCTGCACCTCACAGATAATGGAAATATTCACTTTATATATTACTACATTTTGAGAAGGGATAATATCAACTAATATTAATTTTATTATCTCATTAGCTTGGTTTATGGATATATAGTTATTAATTGGGTTACCATTGTGTAAGGGAGCATACAATGATAAATCAGTCTAAAGCTCAGTGCAATTTTATGCAATAATTGTTTGGTGTCCCCTGCGGATTTAACATTCCCTTTGCTGCATATTTTGGTGAATATACACATGTGGCGTATGTATGATCTCCTCACATCTTTAGGACTACTTTAGGAAAGTATATTTTCTTTATACAAGTATTCTGGATTTGTACATATTTTAGAGGAAATTTTTAATGTTAATTGCCAAATGCATCGCCTGGTTGTCTGCTTTCAAAATTATATAGGTTTTATGGCACATTTACTTTTTATTCTGTTTTATTGCTATATTTTGCAGGTTGTGACGGTCTTAAAATTTCTAGTTGAAAAGCAGATATCTAGTTATTACAGTTTTAGTGATATTATGTGGATTTATTTATGTGAACATATCAATTTGGGACATTTGTGAACTCTACACATGTCCATCTATTACATTTAGGAGATGGGAAGGGAAATATTTTCTGCTTGGAACACATTTTTGCCATCAAAGTCAAATTTTAAGTATTTTTTAATAAAATGTTTCAGTTTGAATCAAAATTGCATGAAGGCGCCTATGTCTATAAACTCTTTAATGCAATTTTGAAAATGGGATAAGTGTTTGCTTTCAGAAAATATGTGGTTTGTTGGGTTTACTTTAATTCTTTTTGCTGTAATTTCGATTAAATTTTTAAACGTCAAAATTGTAAGAATTGCTCTGGTCAAAATATCCAGAAATGCCTGGCAGTGAAAGGGTTAATACCCATTGGTTGAATTCCCAGGTGAAGATGCTTATCATCTCTCTCCTGTCTAGTTATCTATCTCCTATAATCTGACCATTTATATATGTCGCTTATTCTCTATCTATTTACTAATAATAATAATTATAATGAATAATTCTTTATTTACATGGCGCACACAGATTACGCAGCGCTGCACAGAGCTTGCCAGATCAGTCCCTGTCCCCAATGGGGCTCACAATCTAATCAACCTACCAGTAATATTTTGGAATGTGGAAGGAAACCGGAGGACCAGGAGGAAACCCATGCAAACACAGAGGGAACATACAAACTCTTTGCAGATGTTGACCAGCGCTGCAAGGTTGTAGTGCTAACCACTGAGCCACCGTGCTGCCCATCAATTTCCCTATCATCTATCTATCTCCTATAAAATTCTCCCATATTATAGTTTGTTTTACCATATTAAATGAAGCCTCTTGCTGACTGTGAATGGTCATAAAATAGTTTTATTTTGGGGCCCCACTTTGTCTAGAACCCGGCAGTGAGGTGAGGAGACCCCCCCCCCCCCCCCCCCCCGGCCTCTCATGAGGTGAGGAGACCCTCCCCCACCCCCAGGCCTCTCATGAGGTGAGGAGACCCTCCCCCACACCCAGGCCTCTCATGAGGTGAGGAGACCCTGCAATAGCTCTGCTTCTCCTCATGTAACCACATACATGGAGCTGGATGCAGAGACACAGTACAGTAGTAACTCTGCTCTGTTCTCTGCTCCTTCACTAACCACATGTGCAGCTCCATGCTCTTCTGTCATCTCTCCCTGCACTACCACTCCCATCATCTCTCCCTGTAGCATACCTCCCAACATTTGTGAAAGAGAAAGAGGGACAAAATGGCAGCATGCGTAGCGTGCCACGGCGATCCCCCTAAGTCACACCCCAATCACTCCCTGGCCACGCCCCAAATTTTAGCCATATTATAATAATAAAAATCATCTCATTAAAAAAAAAAAAAAATTATCCTCATTGGGATTTGAACCTAGAACCTGCAGTGTCCATGAACAATAATGACACAGTGCCCCAACCAAATGAGCTATAACCTCTGTGATTATCAAGGATTAGAATTTAGATAACTAAGAACTGTGACTGCCACTGTTACACTGTGACACAGATTTAATGCCTTGGTATATAGGGAGGGATATTCTCAGAGATTATTGTAATTATTGCGACTATTATTATTATTATGGAGATTATTATTATTATTCTCTATCAGTGCATTAAGTCTGTGTCACAATGTAACAGTGGCAGATAACACTTCTTAGTTACCAAAAATCCTTTGATAAGTATCACTGGGCTTTTAGCTCAGTTAGTTAAGGCTCCTGTCTACAGTGCAGAGGGTCCCAGGTTGAATCTTAATTTAATTAAATAAAGAGCTTGTGTCTGGGGAAGCCCCGGAGACCATATATGGACAGATGCTGATCTGAGCCTGATGACGTGGTCCCTGCTTTCCGCTAACACGACACTTCTCTGAAAAGGATTCCCTGCCCGATGTCTGCTCTGGGGAAACCTAGGAGATGCAGTGACCATATATGGATAGAGATCTGACCCTGATGACGTGGTCCCTGCTCTCCGCTAACCCGACACTTCTCTGAAAAGGATTCCTTGCCCGATGTCTGTAGAAGCCATTCTGTACTATGGGTTCTGGCTTTCAAAGTATTTACTATGCGGACACAGCGCCGGGACATGCGGGACCTGGGGGGAAAATCCTTGACAATCTGACAGCTGCCCGTGACGTGGGGCAGAGGTAAGAAAAACGGGACTTTCCCGGCAAAATCGGGACGGTTGGGAGCTATGCTGTAGTTCCTACAGTAATACTGGGAGCTCATACTAGTTGTGCTCAGTCCTCAGAGGACGCCCCTGCACTTTCTCAGGTGGTTGCTGGGGGTCAGTACAGTCCCCAGTAGTTGTCTGTGGCAGATGCCACTGCAGCCCAACAACCCCACCCCATAGTCAGGGGGCTGCTTGGATTAACCCCTCACATGCTGCAGCTGTGAAGGCTTTCACTGCAGTTTTCTCCTTAACAGGAAGCTACTGTAATTAACCCCTCATGTGCTGTATCTGTAGAAGATGTCACTACAGCCCTCCCCAGTCAGGGAGCTGCTGTAATTAACCCCTCACTTGCTGTGTCAGCCTCTTCTGTCGCTCCCCTGTAGTCAGGGGCTGTGGTCACTTCCGTATTACCCCATCTTGTTCCTCATGGTCACAGAGCTCATAGCCATAATCCCCTTCCTCCGCCCGGGAGTTACACTGGCGCTCCTGCCGCGGCTCTGTGGAGTCTAATTCAACCTGGCGCAGGCGGCGCTCCCCATCATCTCCGGTGGGTCCCGAGCGCCAAGACGATGACTGGTACTTGAACCCGTGGACGGCAAATGCGGGACCGCAGTGGGTCATTCCAGGATCATCGCCTGGTTCCTCCAGTGACTTCAGTTCCTGTGGATCGTCCATCTATTCCTGCAGCAACTGCTTAGCTTCAATATGGAGGTGCTGCGGGTGTGCGAGAGATTCCATGGTGAGACAGAATAGTTTCCTCTCTTATGACCTTATTACACAGGTTTCCAAGATTTTAGCACAGCCACGCAGGTAGCCATAAAGACTCTGTATAATGTACAGCCCGCATGGAGCCCATATAGATTGGGGAGAGGATATGGGCCAATGCTTACATTGATATCTGGCCCTTGTGTCTGTAGAACTGCTTACAGCAGATAAGGAACAAGTAATTCTATCAACATGGACCCAAGTCCCTAACACTAAGGAGCTGAGATTATCAATAAATACCCCAAGGCTTTCTCTGTTTTTAGATGTGATGGGTGAAAATCACTTGAGTGTTATTCTGGGATGTTCACATATCGGGATGCAATTTATTCTTCATGCAAGACACAGGTGGCCTTTCTGGTGGTGATATGACACCATTTACAGGTTCCGGTTATGACCCGGAGCTGATGGTCCTGCAATAAGGGACACTGACTATTTTCTGCCTCTGTAGATATAAGCTCTAATGCCTCTCCTGTGAGGGGCGCACATGTGCGTATTGTATGTCTCTGTCCCGTTTCCAATTATCCTTCTAAGGTAGCACCTGCAGATGAAACGATGGCAGTGAGTGCACTAGAGATGGGGTTAAGATGATCCTTCTAAGGCTAACTGTGTTCATTTTTTAGGTTTTGTTTCCTTATTTCTTGTGTGTTTAATAGTGTGGGTCGTTTTTTTCAGGACAGTTGCAATAAGCCATCCCAGTGTCCTTTGAAAAATATATATAAATACGTTTCCTGGGGAGGGGTGTTGGGCCCCCTTTTAGGTGCCCCTGCCCTTCAGCCTCCACTCCTCATTTCTTGACATGCACATTTCTCCTTTGGATAGTTCCAAAGAAGGAACCAGCGCACTACTGTCTCATTTTTCCCCTATGCTTCCCCAAGAGTCGTTCTATGACGAGATGTTTCCTGGGAAAGCTCGGATGTATTATGTTCCTTATATCCGAGTTGTGTTTCCTCACCAGTAGGCGGCCGGGGGCCCCAATGGCCTGGTTGGTTATTGATTTGGCTTTGTGTTTCTTGTTTGTTCCCCCAGACTGAGCAGCTATGTGGACGGTGAGTATTATTGTGATACTTGTCTTCCCACCATTGCTTCATTTCCTTTATATGATTACTATGCTGATTGGTGTTGTGTAGCGCCATCTTGTGGTGTGGTGCATTTGCGGATCTTAGGGCACATGTATAGGGATAATTTTATACATGGAGAAGTAAAGTTATTGCAGTGGGAAACATTTTAGTTCTTTCCTGTACGGGGTTGTCTAACATGTCACCTTTTTTTCGCTCAGTTACTATTTGGATGATTTGTCTGTAGATCCCGTAATTTTCCTGTTTGTGCTCCTTTGTTTACATTTTCCTGCATTGTTGTGATATCCCTCCGGATAAGGCTTGAGGCCTGTGCTCGGTCCTCAGCCATTTACCGTAGGATATACTGTACAGGCTGATTGCTTTGTAGACGTCTTTTGTGCGGTTTCTCTATGGCTTCATGGTTGTTGCTCGCAGGGTTACACCGCTGGGGGAGTTTTTGTCTCACAGCATTTGTGCTTGTTTTATAATATCAGAACATCTCATCCGTATTATCACCAGACTTCATGTGCTCCTTACGATTTAGTGATGATTTTGTTGCCATACAATGTTATTACATGCTGACGGCCAGGGCCGGGTCTCCAGTGGTTTTGGTTGGAATTTGGGGACCTGTGCTGCAGAACCTCGGGTACCACAGTGATCTGACTCTGGCCCGGTCCAGACCCTGACTTTTCTGGATCTGTTCCCATTTGTGGTTGTATTGATTTGTGGGGCTACTGTTTCCAATATGAGAAGTGATTTCTGTGCTGATAACTTGTTGTAATCTTATTCTTCCCTTCCGGGTCTTTCCCTGTTGTGTAACTTGCTTCTTTTTTGCTGTTTGGAGTTGAACATCACCTACTGGGCCCGACATGTACTGAGTGTTTTATACTTTGGCTGCAATTTGTCCAGTTTGAGTCTCCAGGTCTTTTCACCAATGGCATCCAATATCGGCTATGGAAGGTCTGGGGTCCACCCGGTGGCCATTTTCTTCACACATTGTGGTTAGGTGCTACCCAGCAGTTTTCTCCTTAGGATACAAGACCTTGTTTTCCTTTGCCTTTAGCCTAACCCCTAGTTTTGTGACCATCTGTATCAGGGATCTTGTCTCTCGTTCAGCCACCCTCCTACCCTCTGTTTATTAAGGAATAATTCACTTTGGCCCAAGTGTTTGTATATCGATACAATACTATCATAGGCGTAAAAGTTGCCCGATATTGGTCAGGTACAGCTGTACAGGTTTCTAGGGGCTGTCTCTGGCCCGATTACAGTGTCTCAGGTGATTTTATCTTTATCTCGGTTTGGGTCCCAATTTTTAGTTCATGAAAGTGCCTCCTCCCCTCACTTTCCCATATTTAATTTCAGGTGATATTTTAAATATGTTGAGGGTCTTAGGTTGGACCCAAGAAGATGTGAATCCTGGGTGTGAATATCCCCACTGTGGGACTAGTAAAGGATTACCTATCTTTTCTTATCTTATGAGGGCACACATTCCTTTCAGATTGGGGCAGCAGCTGAGGGGTTTAGAGCCGGCCTCCCAGGTGTGGAGGTTATGAGGTTTTGGAGATCTACATGCTTTGCTCACTGCCTGATTTATTGTGGGATTTCTTTTTTTACCTTCTTAATGTTTCAGGTTCTCTTTTAATGTTTGCCTCATGACAACATTTTGGATTCTGTGTCATTTGTACATATTTCAGGTACAAGTTTTTGGGGTATTCAACAGGCAGATGTATTTTGGAGGTCTATCCAGGGCTTAAACTGGATTCAGGTCCTCCCAGAGGCTGTATTATTGACCTTAATGAGACAGACCTTGGCAGTGTGCAATCTTCTTTCAGAAATTGTGAAAACGATGTTTTGAAGAAAGTTCCCCGAGTTATCTGGCAAGGTGCTAGGAATTCTACTGCTGTAGAGCAGGCTGGGCATACGGTTAACTCCGGCATGGTCCATTTCATGCACTGTAAGTGTGGTGATCTAGTACGGCACAGGTAGATGGTGGGAATGATGCTCAAAAAGCGCGATTTTATTCCAAGTGCCTGATTTTGGATATTACGGGTTAATACTGTATATAAAATAAATAAAGCTGTGACCTAAAGTGTCTGTCATATTTTGGAAATTACCCATAACACAAATATCAGTAAACTGTAAACAATTAAAGTGCCCTTACAGGTGGTTTACCTAAGGTGTTCTGTTACTTAACCCCTTAAGGACGCAGCCATTTTATAGGTTAAAGCTCAGTCCCATTTTTTGGATTCTGATCTGCGTCTCTTTATATGGTTATAACTTTTGAACACTGTTACTTATCTAAATGTTTCTGAGATTGTTTTTTCCCCACATGTTGTACTTCATTTTTGTGGTAAATTTTGGCTGATAAGTTTTGCGTTTATTTACAAAAAAAAAGAAAAAATGATTAATTTTTTGAAAAATTTCCCATTTTCGAAATTCGAAATCATTGCGTTTTCAGGCAGATAGATTAACCACCTAAATAATTTGCCAAATAACATTTCCCATATGTCTACTTTATATTTTCATAATTTTTGAAATGTCTGGATAATTTATTTTGATGTCACGCGGCTTACAAATCGAATAGCGATTTTCCGTATATTTTCAGAATTGACTATTTTGGGGATAAATACTGTTTGAAATTAAATTTTACATATTTAGCATTAAAACCCCCCTATATAATCAACACATTTTCAAATCTGCACCCCTCAAACTATTAGAAACAGCTTTTATGAAGATTGTTAACCCCTTGAGATCTTCAAAGTAATTGAATCAAAATGGAGGTGAAATTTAGAATGGTCAAATTGTGCCAGTTATACGTTCATTTAGCCATAAAATTTACACATTTCCAAAAGATAAAAAGAGAAAACCCACCATACAATTTGTTATGAAATTTCTCCCAAGTGCAGAGGCCCCCCACATGTGGCCGTTACTTGTTTTATGGGCGCACAGCGAGGCGCAGAAGGGAAGGAGCTCCCTGCAGCTGCCAGGATTTTAGTTTCCTCACTGGCCCCTTTTGAAGGCTATAAAATTTTCGCTTTTTTCGTTATTGGGACCATGTGATGGCATTTTTTTGCGGGATGAGATGCTTTTTCCAGTTTTACCATTTTGGGGTTGTTATCCCCTATTGTTGAAAATTTAGGAACTTTTTTTGAGGTCACGAGTAGAAAAGCATCAATTCTGTACTGGATTTTTTACTTTTTTTTTTCCTGTTCACCGTATAGCCCAATAATCATGTTATCTTTATTCTATGGGTCGATACGATTATGGGGATACCAGACATGAATATTTTTTCTTATGTTTTACTAAATTTGCAAAATAAAACCCTAATGTGGGGGAAAATCTATCATTTGTGCATCGCCGTCTTCCAAGTGGCATAACATTGTTACGTTTTTGGCTACAGAGCTGGTTGATGGCTTGTTTTTTGTGGGACATGTTCTACTTTGCAACAATATAATTCTAGAGTACATATGTTTTGTTGATCACTTTTTATTGCATTTTTAGTGGGATTCAATAGGTAAAAATCATAATTTTTGGTGGGTTTTTAAAGTTTTTTTTATGGCGTTCATCATACGGGTTCAATAGTTATTTAGTTTTATTCTATGGATTGTTACGGACCCGGTGATACTATATATGTGTTGTTTGTGTTATGATTTAGACTTTTTTGAGCGTTCTTTGTCTCTATATGTTTTGGGGCTTATGGGCATGTTTAGTGATTGCTTGTTCATGGTAATATTCTGCAATACTTCTGTATTGCAGGGTATTAGCAGTGTCAGCCTATGCACATGCATGGGCTGACACTGTGCCTTTAAGATGACATCACAGACGCCATCTTAAAGGCACTGCCTTCAGGCATCTCTGGGGTCCCAATCGAACCCCAGAGATGCCATAGCAGCGATCGGTGCCACCGAAAACGGCGCGGGGATGCCGATTGTGGGGGAAGACCCCCGGAAGGCAGGTTAAATGCTGCGGTTGCATTGACCGCGGCATTTAACGGGTTAAACACCCGCGGTCGGAGTGGGCTGTAGATTACCGCTGACATCCCACGACCCCCGATGCCGGTTTGGCTCCTGTGCAGAGCTGAATCGGCATCGTCTCTGCGCAGTAGCTGTAATTTGTAGACCCTCCAATTTCTCTGAGGAAATAGAGGGTCACCTATATAAACAGATGGAGCAGGCTGCACAGGAGGGGACCGTAGTGATAATGGGAGATTTTAACATTCCAAATATAAATTGGGGTCAGGGCTCTTCTTCATCTGTAAAGGGGAGACATTTTATCAACTTTCTGCAGGATAATTTTATGGTGCAGCTTGTAGAAGACCCCACAAGAGGTGATGCACTGTTAGACCTTGTGATTTCTAACAATGCAGAGATTGTCCAAAATGTCAGTGTCCGGGAACAGCGATCATAACAAAACTATTTTCCTCTTAAACTGTAAAAAGCAGAAACAGGTGGGAAAAAAAAATCGAAAACTTTGAATTTTAAGAGGGCTAATTTCCAGAAATTCAGGGCTGCACTACAGGATATAGACTGGGATCAAATACTGTCAAATGATGGTACTAATGTTAAATTCACATCTATCCTGGGTATTTATACTTCTAAATTTATTCCAATAGGTAACAAGTATAGACAGGCTAGATTACACCCTGTGTGGCTCACAGCTACAGTTAAAAGGGCAATTAATGAGAAAAAGAGGGCATTCAAAAAATATAAATCTGACGGGTCACCTGAGACTTTCAATACTTACCAAAATCTGTAAAAAGAAAATAAAATCTGCCAAAATACAAAATGAAAGACAGGTTGCTAAAGATAGCAAAACAAAATCCAAGAAATTTGAAAGTACATTAATGCAAAAAAAATGGGTCAGAACAGGTTGGACCCCTTTATTCTGAAAATGGGGCATCGGTTACTGGAGACCAAGGGAAGGCGGAGATACTTATTAGGTTTTTAGCTCCGTTTATATGATAGAAGAAAGAACTTCTGACATGGGTTATATAACTAAATGAATGGTTCATACAAAAAATATGGTGGTAAGTTGTTTCAAATTAAATCAAATCAAAAGGGCACTGTCTCCGTCTGGAGAAATCAAGGTTTAAGGCGACAGGGCTTTTTTACTATGAGAATTGTCAATTTGTGGAATAGCCTGCCTCAGGCGCTGGTCACAGCAGGGACAGCAGAGAGCTTCAAGGAGGGTCTAGATGCCTTTTTACACCTAAATAACATTGATGGTTATGTTATATAGAATTGTTTCCCCTAAATCCTTTCCTCATGCAATCCCTTCCCTTCCTTGGCTGAACTTAATGGACAGGTGTCTTTTTTCAACCGTAAAAATGACTCACTGGAAGTAGCACGAAATGGCCGTTGCCTTTTTGTGAGCATCACCCCCCACTCCCTCCCTTGCTTGTCCTACATATGTGAGTACCATTTTTTTACTACAGGATATCGGTGAGTGCCGTCCTTTCCAATATACATATGCTCTATGACACGGTACTTCTTGGCTGGGACACGGAACAGGAATGCAGGCACAGGCTGGAGTATAGGCACGATGACACACACGATGACAGGAACGCAGGAACAGACCACAGGAGGCAGGACCACAGGGACAGACCACAGGAGCTGGATACAGGAACGGACCACAGAAGCTGGACACAGGAACGGACCACAGGAGCTGGACACAGGAACGAGACACCAGAATGGCAGGACCTCAGGATGGCAAGACCTCAGGATTGCAGGCCCTCAGGAGCCACAGGACCACAGGAACACCCCAGGGATGTTACAGGAATGCCACAGGGATACAGGAACATCACAGGGAACTCAACACGGAGGAACCTTGGGAAGCCAGGAACACAGAGGAACACTGGTAACACACAGAAGACACCAGGAGCATATGGAAACGCTGGGGACAAACAGGAGGTTTTCACTTCAGGGGGTATGGTTTGAAGATCCGTCGAGAAATGCTGGGAGCCACCGATTATAAGGTGGAGCCAGATTAGCCAGCACCAATTGGGAGGGCACTGGCCCTTTAAATCCTGAAGAGCTGGCGTGCGGGCCCTAGTGAGCGGGGACACGCGTGGCCTAGTCAGGCAGCAGGATCGCTGCCTACAAGGCACCGGAGCAGAGCCAGGAGAGGTAAGTCCGAGTCGGGGAGTAACCGCGTCACAGGGAAGGGCATCGGTGTCCTTGCGATTTGTACCGAGGATGGCGGGTACGGCCGTGATGGTTGATCTTGTTTGGACCAGTTACAAGAACGTCGTTCAGGGACATGCCATGATGCTTGGCACTGGAGTCAAGTGCCACCCTGATCTGGTTCGGTTTTCGTGGGTGATATACTCCAAAAGCAGGAAGATACCAGCATTCTTCATGTTCTTGCAAAGGTGGAGCTGGCTCTGTGTGGTCCTTGTAAAATATCCTTTCCATAAAGGCCACAAAGTGACTTTTCATCTCAGGCTTGTTTCTTAATGTACGTTGCAAGGAGATGAATCTGGATAATGCGTAATGATGAGGGCATAGCCTAAAGTGAGTTGTGCGACCATTATTGAGCACAAAGATTTTAAAGGAGTTCACTTGAGATGGTATAAGATTCTTATCCAAACACACATTGCCAATGATTACCCAGCCTAGTTTAAGTCTTTGTGCAAATGGGGCATCATCGGGGGCATTGCATTGTTGAACAACCTTATGAATTCTCAGTATGTCTCTCCCAAGTAAGTCAAGGATGTCAGCATTCAAGTCCATAGGATGGATTTCTTTAGCCAGGTGTCTCAAGTGGGAATGATGATAAGCAGCTTCAAGAGTAGGAATTTCCTCTCCATCATCAGGTATCTGGTCACATTCAATTAACATTGGTAGGGATATGTGGATATTCCTGTTAATTGGAGAAATAAGGTATCTAGTGGCTTTTCTGCCGAGGGTCTCTACACGTCCAGAACAAGTGTTAAGGGTGTATGGAATGGCTTCTCCCTTTATACTGAAGATCTCAAAGAACTTAGGTTTTGCTAGAGACCTGTTGCTTTCTTCGTCTATTATGGCACACATCCTAATGGCCCTTTCAGGTTGCCCTTCTTCGTAGACACTCACCAGACACACTTTGGAACAGCACTTGGTACCAATCTCCTTGCCATATACTGCCATGCAGGAGGAGGAGACAGTGGTAGTAGCTGAAACTTGAGCTGGTGGCTCCCCACCATGCACTGTGATGGCCTTAAATGCTGCTTGAATTTGTGGGTCTTCACTACCGCATTCAGTACACTTGATGACAGCCTTACAGTCTTTAAGTGAAATGGTTTGAAGAAGCACAACACTTGTATCACACTCCTAGTTCCTTGAGCATGTCTCTGCGTTCTTGCAAAGTCTTTGCCCTAAGACCACATTCTTTCAGTGGGATGAGGTCTTTTGTGTATGGGGCACATACGGTTAGGGTCTTTGCCTTTATGGACAGGAGCATCCTGTTTAATGTTGCAGGATGCAGTAAGTGGTACATCTGTCTTCCTAACAGACCCCGATACTCTTAAAGGGCACCTACCACCACAAATCTACCTATAAAGGTAGATTGGGTGGTAGGTGGATCAATGGGACGTGAGGATAGCCCTTTTAAGGGCTATCCTCACGTCCCTGCACTTTTTTGATAACTTTAATTTTATATTATCAAATTTACTTTGCGGCTTACCGGGGCGGGAGTAGCCGCATCTGAGATTTAACCCGAGGTGGCTACTCACGCCCCTGTCGCTACTTACCCCTCTACTCACCACATCTATCTTCGGCGCGCAGCTCCGCATAGCGGTGCGCCTCGTCGGCTATCCTGCGTCTGCGCATTCGCAAAGCAGCTAGCCGCGCCTCCGCGGTCACAACTCCGAACAGGCGCGGGCCTGCTCTCTGCGCATATCGCAACTGCAGGCTCTCCGACGAGCGGTGCGCGCAGCTAACTGGAGCTGCGCGCCGAAGATGGTTGAGTGGAGGTGTACAGTGCCTACCGGTCGTGGAGTAGCCGCCTCTTGTAATCTCACTATGCGGCGACTCCACGCCCCGGTAGCCCATAGTAAATTGAATAATTACAAATTAAAGTTATCAAAAATTGCAGGGACGTTAGTATTAGCCCTTCAAAGGTGCTATCTCACGTCCCATTGATCCACCTACCACCCAATCTACCTTTTAGGTAGATTGTGTGGTATCTTCCCTTTTAATTCTCTAGTTTTGCTTTTTTGGTTTTCTACCTTGACGTCGTATAGTCCTAAAAATGATAACACTGTAAACGTCATCAAAATCCACAAAAAAACTGCACCACCCACAGCTCCATACACCAAAGTATGAAAAAGTTATTAGCGCCAGAAGATGGCAAAATCCCCCAAACAAATTTTGTACAGGAGGTTTTCATTTTTTTAAATGTATGAAAACATTAAAAAACCTATATAAATTTGGTATCCCCATAATCCTACCGACCAAAAGAATAAAGTAGACATGTCATTTGGGGTGCACAGTAAAATCCGTAAAATCCAAGCCCACAAATGCGGTTTGTTACCAATTTCACTGCATTTGGAATTTGTTCCCCGCTTCCCAGCACACGGCATGGAATATTAAATACCCCCATTTTGAATTGTAATTTGTTACGCAGAAAATAAGCCATTACACAGCTCTGTACATGGAAAAATAAAAAAGTTACAGATTTTTGAAAGTGGGGAGTGAAAAATGAAAACGCAAACACGAAAAAGGGCTGCGGCGGGAAGGGGTTAATGTTGTGCTTAATTTGGCTGCGTCACTGTCTCAGCGTGAGATGGTTACTACAGTGTTCAATTCTTTGCCATAAGTCATCAAGATTATCACAGAACTCTTCCTTAATTACTTAAAACACTTAGAAATGACATGCCATGCGGTCAAAACACATTGCTACTGCACAGTGATGATGAATATGTCTGCAACAGTCACAAATGGAGGACAGCATGAGGAAGGAGGAAGTGATGCCACAGAAAGAGGAGGAGAAACTGGGCAACAGTGCATGATGGGATAGCTAGCTTAGCGATACAGCAAAGCAAACATTCAAACAATGAAAACTTTGACCAGTAGGTGGCAGCATGCATAACATGAGAATGAACAAATCATATCAGACTGAATGTACAATACAAGACCAATAACATTGGCAATATGACAGGCTATCAAAGCATAACTTGCATCAGTCAGATATTATTTGCATGTTTCCTGAGTATGCCAAGAATGTCTTTCATGAAAAAAAAACCTTAAATAACTTTTACGACAGAAGTGTGCTTTGAATGTACCCATGACTCTATGGAAGAAACTCACTTGGCCTGTAATTTGTGTAGTAATAGTTTAAGGTAACATTGTATTTCCATTTTAAAGTTACATTTAAAAATCATAGCATTTTTGTTTAACACAATTCCAGAGACATTTAAAAATAGATCATTTATGAGTTCCAGTCACACATCGTAACTTAATAACATGCTTGCCTGGCTGTTACAGTAACATAATCAAAACATCATTACTTAATGAACCACAAACCCAACATTTTTTGGTTTTACTGAAACCAGATGTTTGGAGAGGTTAAATGCTGTAATCTGGTTTCATATTGAATACAATGAGCCATGTATAAAATAATAATCCATTTACTGCTTTTGTTTTCACATTTCATGTACCCTCATTATTTTCAAGACCAAAATGGGAAAATGTGATTTAAAGTAAGTGTGGTCTAAACTGATTGTGCACATTAGAACTTCTGATATGCCACTGACAGCAGCCAGAGGGCACTGTGCATAAAAAAAAAGTGTTGGCCATAGTAACCAAACATATTTCACCATATTAATAAAACCTTCTCCATAAAAACAGCTGTCTACCATTGGTTTAATGCATAGTAGTACATCATCAAGCTAATGTAGATATACCAAATCTTACATATGCAAGGAATGTAATACAGGTACTGTGTTATCTGTGACTTGTTACTTTTACTATAAAATAAATAAAAAGAAAGATCCAAAAAATTCTTATATTTCTGGGAATATCTATGCTAATGAAAAAGTTATTCTTGTTTCTTATACAGTTTGTATGAGGCATTAATTAATAAATGAAGTATTAAATGAACATCTGAAACTGTCTATCCAATTCCCATAAGCCCAGAGATCAATTTATGAATGATAACTTTTATCCCTAAAATAATTTTTGAATTAAGTTTTCATGTGTCTGCCGTTTAAATAGATGATGACATGCAGTCTGTGTCTTGTAAAATTCCTAGCAGGACTTTTGCAAGGTATATTCTCCAGAAATAGAGTGGCCTTTTTGAGTCAAGTTGAATTTATTCAGAGATCATATCATTTTACACTTACAGTGCAGTTAGTTCTCGGTTGCGTCTTACTATCAGTTCACAACAGCACCTGCTGTGGGCTCACTAAATTCTCAGTGCTACTGCCAGCAGCGTCTTATACTTCAAAATTCTGGTATAAAGTGACACATTATATAGCGGAGCACAGTAGTCTAGATGTTTGTGGATCACCGTCCACACCTTCATTTATGTCAAGATACAAACATGGAGTACCTGGGAGCTCACCTTGCCTTTAAGTCACGCTGGCACAAGACCGATGAAGAACTTTGCAGACATAGTATGTCATTTGTTCTTCACAAGGCAATACGAAATGATTTCTTTGAGAGTTACCTCTATTTATTGGAGAAATATCCTCTTGGTAAGTAACATACAATGTCATTTTATTTAGAACCTCTAAATGAGAACATTTTCTATTGTCCTATATGAGATTATTTAAAGCTTTTTTTGGCTTGGGAACTGTACTCGTGTATTCTAGGTTATATAATGATCTAGGTTTTAAAACTACAATATGTCTGCATATGTTAGCTAGAAAGTCCAAAAGTGCATTATAAAATGAAAGATATACATGCCACATTGTATGTCATGTATGTTTATCAAACACGTCACTCAATGACAAATTAAAACAGTAGTATAGGATTAGGCAAAATTGTTGTATTTGTGTTATGTGTAGCATGTTACCTAGTTTCTTTAAATTGTTTTAGCTATAGATAAAGAGGCTAAGAACTAGAAAATATCATAGAAGAAATGTAACAAAGAAAAAAAACGATACATACTAGTTTTCTTCCCTTCACTGCTCTGATGTTTGTTTACATGAATGCCTTTATACACCACATCACTCCTGCAGCCAGTCACTATAGCTTCCATCTACTATAAACTGCACCACTGTGATTCAGACAATCATAGTATCAAAGTAGCTTAGGTTGGAAAAAGAATTAAGTGCATCAAGTCCAACCTTTAAGATTTAAACAAATGTTTTTTTCCCCATAGTCTGTGATATTTTTGCTTTTAACCCTCTGCTTTTAACCCGCCTTTTTTATTTTTGTGTTTGTTTTTTACTCTCCTCATTCCAAAAGCAATAACTTTTTTATTTTTAAGTTTACAGAGATGTGTTAGGGTTTGTTATCTGCGGGACAAATTGTACCTTTTTAGTGGCGCTATTTAATATTCCATGCAACATACTGGAAAGCTGTAAAAAAAATTCCAAGTGCAGTGAAATTGACAAAAAAAATCCCTTTTGTGGCATTTTCCTGTGGTATCTGTTTTATGGGTTTTATTCTGTGCTCCAAAAAGCATTTTCTCTTTATTCTTTGGGTCACTATACCAGATACCAAATTGATAAAGATTTTATTAGGTTTTAATAATAATTAATAATTTTGTAGAAAATGAAAATCTTTTGTACATAAAAAATATTTGCAATTTTGCCAAATTCTGAGGCCAATAACTTTTTCACACTTTGGTGTACAGACCTATGAAAGGTGTTATTTTTTTGCGGTATGTGGTGCCGTATTAATTTATATCAATTTGGGACGTATACGACTGTTTGATCATTTTTTATTCAAATATTCATGGATGGAAAAATGGGAAAAAAAGTGTCAATATGGTCATTTTTGGTTTGTTTAGTTTCTTTTCAATAAACTTTATTGAAATTTAGCAATGCCATGTTTGTGAACAATTTCTACAATTATGAACTTTCAGGGTAATTGCAGTTATGCATATACCACAATCAGTAACAAAAGTAGAAATAAATCGCAATTGTTAGTTAAGCAAACCATATACCTTTGCATTGTATAAGTCATAGGATTTATCTGATATGAGGCTAACCCATGCTATTAGTATAAAACAGGCAGATTCTATGCCATTTGGAAACATATATTAAACTACATCTACCAGGCTAGACGGGGAGAAAAAGGTGGGACATAAGTTACCATGAATTGGGAAGCCCGGGGTTGGGGGAAGGGACTGGTAGAACACAAAGGCCAAAACATATAGGGAAAGAGGGGGGTAAGGTTGAGAATAAAATTGTCCACTGTATAATTCCTTCCCAGTTAAACAGGGGTCTGGAGGGACCATTGAGTCATTATCCAAGTAACCAACTCTTTGGAGCAAGGGAATCCGGGTGGGGGTGGGGGGTTGAAACCTTATATTACTTTATTAATTTTTATCTATGTTCTAGTGAAAGGGGGTGTAAATTATACTTTTTTTTTTACATTCTTTTAATATTTTTACCATTATTTCACACACTCCAGGGTACTTTAACTCTGCAGGGTCTGATTGCTAATACTATAAACAGCTATACTACTGTATTGCAGTATATAGCAATTTTACTGCTGATCTCTGCTGCCTGCCATCCGCTGGCTATGAGAAATCATTACACATGGCTAGCTTACAAGTCTCAATGAGATTATAGACTACCATGGCAGCCAAATGCTGCCCTCTAATGACTTCACGGGGGCAGAGTTCGGCCAAAGATGGGGGCACCCATGGGATGGTAAGTTAGGTGGTAAGTTAGGCAGTAACATGCGGGTGTCAGCTGAATTATACAGCTGACATCCGCTGTGTATGGAGAGAGCTGGTGTGCGTAGGGGTTAAGAAAGGCATCGACCATAACAACCTCATGCTGCAGAGGGTTCCACAGTTTTACTACTCTTGCAGTTAAGAATCCCCAGTTAAGAATCCCCTAAAGTCTATGGGGTCAGTAATACCACCTCTCCTCTAGGCGGTAAATCTCATCAACCATTCCTCTTGTAAACCTCATCAACCATTACTCCGCACGTTCCTCCAGCTTCCACAAATCCCTTTGTAGAATCCCTTTATAGAAGCAGCCTCAGAGTGGCAAACAGAGTAGTGTTCAAAATTGCCCTCGGTTGGCACTACTTCTTTTTCGACAGCAGAGGATAGAACACAGCCATACATTGATATGAACATACTTCGGTAACACCGGTGCTCAGCACAATGTGGCAGAGAATGGCAGTTCAACAAACAAAGAAATAAAATAGGCAGTACTCACCATCCAGAAGTCTTCTTTATTAGTCACAAAATAGGTGCAGAGGGAATAAAACTTTACATGGCGATGGGCCATTTTGCGTTACATGCACTTCATCTAGCCATAATTGAGACGCCGGGAGCAGGACTCCTTATAGGAGGTTCAACCTTGTATGTCATCAGTTCCTGTGTGTCATTTGATGCTGATCATGAGAAGGCTGGACGTGCTCTGGACTGAAACCCATCTGACAATATGCAAAACAAGCCATCTCAATGTGCAGTGAGATTAAAAACATTTTAAAACAACTGTAATTATATAAGAGCATGACATTAAGCTACAATGTGAAAAGTTATTCATATAGCAGAGCTTATCAGACAAAAGAATATTATAGGAACACTGACATTTCATTGCAGTCTTTCGGTCCTAAATTACCCAGTGTTTCTGTGTGAAGAATCCACCTTGCTTCGCATCGTAACAATAATTTATCACCTCCTCCTGGTAGAGAACCTATTCTTTCTATACCTGCAAAACCAAGAACATCAGGATTCTGACTTTAAGCTCTTGCGAGCAGGGACCTCATTCATATGACTCTATATATTACCCAGAATCTGTATACATAGTGCCATCAAATTCTGTAGTGCTTTGCAAAGATTATTATAATTATTATTACCTGCATTCTTGCTTTATGTTTGCTATAAGTCTAGGTGATCCCTTTCCAATTGTTATGGAATGCCATTCCTCTCTAATTCTAATGAAAAGTATCATTTTGCCGACATAATACCTTCCACAGGGGAAGAAAATTACGTAGACTACAAAGTCTGTTTTATAGCTAATAAATTATTTGACAGTTTTCTGAACATTTCTCATACATATATGTTGTGACTTTATATTGCATTTTCAAAAATTACATTGGCTACAGGCTAAATTCCCTTTCAGAATGTCACATTCTAACCAGATCAAATTTTTATCGGTAAACCGGCTTCTAACCAACATGTCTTTAACGGTACAATTCTTTCTCAAGACTACTATAGATCTAAGATGAGATTTTTTTTTTTCGCAAAATGTGCCTGTTTCTTTGTATTGCTGAGTGTATATCTTTTTTGTTTGGGCAGAATTTGAACGAAAATACAAATCTGTCTTTTGTGTTTCCCTTTTTATTTAAGAGGGATTCACGTTTCACCGATTTGGCCTTTGTCAATGTCTTACCTAGATCCATCTCTGGAAATTCTCATTGGTACAGTTTATCAGCCTAAGGCGCAGGAATTGACCATAACCAATGGGGACAGGATGAAAACTAGTAAAATGCAGTAAGGAATTTGTTGCAGTGTGTTTGGGGAACACTTTAGTTTTAATTTTCTGATTTTCTACATACATCTCCACGTCCAAAACGGAGACTCAGAACATGGAGGTGAATTTCACATTCATATCATTCTAATCATTAAGATATAATTAAATAACTTCATAAATTCTTCTTCATCACCATTCCACGCTATGAATATGTCATTGATGTATTTTAACTACTTCCCGATGCATGCCATAATAATATGGCAGTGTGGGAAGTGACTTTATGGCTTGCGGTAGGTGCTGACTCACGTTCAGTACCAGCACCATACAGAACGGGTGTCAGTTGCATATCGCCTCTGCATATCGTATATTCCTCCGGTTGCCGGTGTCAACCCCTTACACTCCACGAGCACAAACTGACCACGGTGTGTAAAGGGCTTTTGACGTGAATGGGGGGGGGGGGGGGGGGTGATCCTCCGCTGGCTCTCTTAACTCCTTTCTAGAATTCCCTCTTTTATGTGAAATCTTACCCATTTACCTATATCCTGTAAGAATTTGCAGTAAAAGTTTGGTTTGGGACCCAGACTCCTCCTGAACTTGACCATGGATCAAAACCCTGTTGAAATTAATTCGGCCCAAAACTGACTTTAAAATGTGGGTAGTAAGAGGCAGAGGGCTGCAAAAAGGGCATAATAATTTGGCAATTGCTTTGCCAAAAATCGGATATGGAAAGCACTTATAGTGTAACTCTAATGTCATAATAATTTATGTGATTCCCCTTTTAAAAACAGAACAATTGCCTTTTTCTTTCCAGTGCTTCCTTCCCCCTCTGGATTTTCTGCCAACACTTCCATCATTTCCCTCATTTAGTGACTCATTGTGGTATTATGGAACTATTTTGTACAGAATAAGCATGGTATTTCTATATGTGGCGGAATCCCTGTGCTGAGTGAAATACTTGGTGCCTTCCAATAGTCAGTAACTACAAGCACCTGCACTACACCCTATTGTAACGATTGATTTGGGACAAATTTCAATGCATGATTGTTGCTATCTAAGGCACAACAGAACCATTGTTTCGAGACATAGTTCATCTCTTGGTCGTTATGATCTCCGATCATCGCATTATAATATTTAATTCCTATCCAAGTTCTACCAGCATAACCCGGGTTATAACAAATGCACTCATAGCAACATTTTTACAGATTAAATGCTACCTACAAACCAAGAGCAACCTGCAATAATAAGATATCCTAAAACTTGCAACTTTAATGATTTGGTACCTTCCTTTGCCAATTTTGATCCTCATTGTTTGGTATAAGTGACATTAGAGTCCTTCAGTGTCCATATACCAAAAGCCCAGCATGTGATACATTGGTTTTATATTTTTTATATCTTTTTATTCGACATTTGTATGTATTACTATTGATTGATTATGTGACTATTTTTATTGGTACAGATTTCTGCAGAGCAAGGTGACTATATATCTCATATCTATCATCTTACACATTTTTTGTGCAGATACGCTAAAAACTTTTATAATAAATATTATGTCTTGTGTAGAAGCTAGTGCACAGGTGAATTATTCATCGCTTTTTCCATCTTTAGTCTGTCTGACACTCTAACATTAGCTTGCAGCACATCTTCTACTTACCCACCCAGATTGTTTGGTTTTAGTGCTGTTACTATAACTATACTTATATAAATATATAACTGGTCCATAGAAATAATATGGTAGAAAGTTGTTACATGTTAGGGGGTAATGTTTGCATCTGGAGAAAACAATGTTTAATCACTTGAGACGACAAGGCTTCTTTGATGTGAGAACTGTCATTTTGTGGAATTGCCTGCCTCAGGCGCTGATCACAGAAGGGTCTAGATGCCTTTTTATATTTAAATAACATTGATGGTTATGTTATATCGAATTCTTTCCCTTAAATCCCTTCCTCATCCAATCCCTTCCCTTTCTAGTTTGAACTTGATGGACATGTGTCTTTTTCTCAACTAAACTATGTAACAATGTAATATCAAGTTTAGGAGAGGGGCAAGGAACACTTAACTTTATGAGGACAAATTTTCAGCAGCGAAGGCAGGATCTTTATTTCATAAACTGTGGAACTCGGTTAAGGTTTAGGTATAGCGTACAGAAAGGATTAATAAAAGTTCATCAGTAGGACACATGAAACTCAATATTGTGCTATTAAAAACAATATTTTGTCCCCCCAAAAATACGACACCATGCAGTTACATTAAAAATTATGGCCTAAACATTAATGTAGAAAACTGCAAAGATAATGGGGCAGATTTACTTGCCCGGTCCAGTCGCGATCCACGTTCTCCGACGCTGATTCGGGATTCACCAAGGTCGTGCGCCCGATGTCCAGCAGGTGTCGCTGCTGCGGTGAAGTCCGCTGGAGTTCACCTGCTTCGTTCCGATGTATGTGAGTGCTATTCTTGCGACACTTTTTTTTTTTTTAATTCCGCGGTTTTTCCGAATCTGTTGGGTTTTCTGATGGCCATGCCCCCCGATTTCTGCCGCGTGAATGCCACAATCCGATCACGTGCACCAAAATCCCGGGGCAATTCGCCGCAAATCGGAAGAATTCAGGAAACCCGGCGGAAAAACGCGATTCGGATCCTTAGTAAATGTGCCCCAATGGGTTCAAATTTCAGCACAAAGAAGAACAATCTGTAAGGTTACACAAAATGTGAAGTGCTGAGTCCTGGACCGACCACACTCTGCGGACGGAGCTCATATATTCTTCACAAAGTTCTTGCTTTCCTGTTATGCAGCAGAGGTGACACTGTTATAATTACAGTGTTGGCTCTGCTGCATATCGGTGGAAATAGAAAAAGACAACAGACATCTGCGGTCTGTCCGGAGAATGATTTCGGTCCAGGACTCAGCTTTAGAGTACTATTAAAACTTAGCCTTGTGTATAGCGCAAAAGCCCTATAGATTATTTTTCCCTAATACAGGCTTAGACTCAGGGAGGACTCCAAATGTGTACAACTGGCTAATATTACATATAATAGATATGAAGACCGCGTTAACATAGATATCACACCACAGAATTCATGAACTTGCTGTATTCATGTATTCTGAAGCCAGCTATGCGTAGTTTATACAAGAAGGGTCCTACGCCCAAGTCCACTAAAGTGCAAAGCAAAGAACCATATATCACGGTTCTACGTCAAACAACTCCAGATGGTCTCTTTGTAAATTAATTTTACGCGCTAGGTCTATAAACTACACCTAGCGCGATTCCCTGTTGCAGTTGTTGGGCAACAGTTCATCAGTGGTGTCTTAAACATAATAGGAGTCAAGCACAATGGTCAGAGCTCATTGTGGATCTTCACACATAATTTTATTTCTCTGACTCATATTTAACATCAATCTGCGTTAAAATAGTTAGCAGCTCCGTGTCCCAGTCTGTGATTTGTTTAGAAGTAATTTACATCGGCCAGCGCTCCATACATCCAACTCATAAGATTCATTACTTCATTAGCACTCCATGAGTCGATGTAACGTCGGCTATCTCGTACAATTCTTATCGACACTGTCTATACTGTCCCTACAGTGTCTTAGTTTGTTGCTAGCCATTATACTGACTATAATGGCTAGAATATGAATATATTTCCACACATTCATGCGGGCTAGCTATCTCTAATTTCACACACTGAGCTCACTCATATCAACAAGACACCTGCTCTGGTATGGCTGCCTGATTATTGGTGGAAGTGGGAACTCCTTCCATCATAAATCAATATGATGCACAGAGTTCTGTCCCCTGCAGTGTGGTCAGTTCGGGACTCAGTACTTTTCATGTTCCGTGATCACAGCAAGTTTATTTTATCCCTTAAAATGGAGAATCATTTTCAAAATTTGGACTAAAGGGTTTTTTCCCATGAAAGAAAGGTCTAAAATTTTAACCCCTTACTTTACAATTTTACAGTTTTATTGCTGTTTTGATGGTCAGTGTAAAATTCCACAGTGAGGGTGGGGACTCTCTAATACACTAAAACTGACAGTAGCATCACTCTCATAGCTACATATATGTGGCAGGTCCGCTGGAATACATATATAACAAACCAAACCAACCAGGCCAGTGTCATATGACAAATTCAATTCGGCATTCAGAAGAATTTTATTGTTATGCATTAAAAACATCTAAAACACGGCACATCCCTGTGTGCCCCTCAAAGCCATTGTGACAATAACACAGTGGGGCACATTTACTTACCCGGGTCTTCCGGCGATTCATGAAGGTCCTGCGCTCGATGTCCGCCAGGTGACGCTGCTGTGCCGAAGTCCGCCGAGGTGCCCCGTAGTTCATCGTCTTCATCGTGGTGCATGTGAGTATGGCCCGTGCGACCAATTTTTTTTTTTTTAAATGCAGCGGTTTTTCCGAATCCGTCGGGTTACCGTTCGGCCACGCCCCCCGATTTCCGCTGCGTGTATGCCAGCGCCGATGCGCCACAAACCGATCGCATGCGCCAAAATCCCGGGGCAATTCAGAGAAAATCGCCGCAAATCGGAAATATTCGGGTAACACGTCGGGAAAACGTGAATCGGGCCCTTAGTAAATGACCCCCAGTGTGTTCTCCTCTTGAAAGCCAGACAATATGGCTATATAACAATGTGATCCTTATATTTGTTGAGCATGGGCCCCGGCGCCTGACGTCACTTCCGGGTAGGATGTCATGTGCACCTCCTCCACCTCCATGTAAGGACACCGAGTGCGCCACAGGCCATGCCCCCCCGGCACCCGCGTCAAAGCACACGCCCCTCCCTGGAGGCCCGCACGAAATCCCAGGCAATCCAGGCATTTGCTGCATCACGAAGTGGTAATGGTACTTCACGTATGATTTGAGACATTCCATCAGAGGTATCATTTCTTTGTAATTTCTGCAGATTGTACAGTAGTTTTAGTTGTATACATGAGACAGGTTCATGAGAGGTACAGAGGAGATGATGCTGGAGGAGACGATTGTAATTGGGCTACAGAATCAGGTTAAATCAGACATATATAGTATATTGATAGGCGATGTTAAAAACAATGTGATTAAACCTTATTATTATAATAGGCATGCAGTGCTGTAGTGCACGTGTCAGAAAATAAATTGAATGAAGAAATGGGACTACTATTGGCCCCTATGTAGTGGTGTGTGAGAATGGAAGCCTTAAATAACACATCCAAAGAAGCCCATCCTGAGATATGTGATAAGAAGTTGAACAGTACACAAAGGTGAAAATATGATAAAAAAAGGAGCACCCTCCCATACACATTGATAACCCACTCCCACCCCACTCCACTCCTAAAGAACACACTAACACATACCTCCCCAAACACACACACTCCCCCATATATTATATATATGCTTACCTTTGTTTGTAGAATCCTGTGAACAATAGTTCTTCATTTAGTCCACAAGGAGCCATGGACTGCATGGTGTCGATCCATCTAGATTAAAGTTGTAATAGTTTAGACGTCAAACTGCCCCCCCCCCCCTAATGTTGGGGAAGATCCTGTCTAGCCCCACGATTTGTAAATCTTTGATCTTATCGTTATGATATTGAAGAAAGTGATTGGCCACTGCCGTCAAATTTTTGTCATTTTGGAAGTTTCTTTTTGCTGTATTGATGGTAGAAAAATGTTGCTGTATTCTCCTTCTCAGCTCCTGTGTTGTTTGCCACACATAAATCTTGGGACAAGAACATACTATGGCGTACACCAGATTTTTGGTTTTACAATTGGTATAATGGTTTAAGCGGTATGTCTTACCGTACAGTGGATACTTGAAAGTGTCTTGTCCATTGGTCCCCTTCAGCCGGTGTCCTCCTGTGGTGCCTCCACTTGGTCTACTGAAATGACTATGACTCAGTTGGTCCTTGAGGTTCCTAGCTCTTCTTGCCTTAAGGGCTGGTTTATCAGTAATCTGTCAATCTAGTTTCACTCAATAATATGTGCCAATTCTTCCTCAAGATACAGTGTATGTCATTCCATCGGTTGTTGTATGTAGCTATTAACCTGACTTTATTGTCAGGTAGTCTTTTCTTGGGTTTCAAAATCTCCCATCTGATGCTGTTCTTCGCTCTCATATAGGCTCGGGAGATAACCTTTTTAGGGTACCCTCTAGCTCGCAATCGTGTTGTAAGATCCAGTGCGTGTATTTTAAAGTCATGGTTATCACTGCAATTTTGTCTCAGCCTGAGGAATTGACTGACAGGAATACCATCCTTGAGATGCTGTGGGTTAAAACTGGTATAGTGCAGTAAGTTGTTAGTCGCTGTCTTTTTACGGAATGAGGAAGTCTCAATTTTGATATTAAGTATCATAAGTTTCAAATCCAAGAATTCCACCTGTTCTGTAGACATCTGTGGAGTGAATTTTATGTTAAGACTATTGCAATTTAACTCTTCTACAAATTCTCTACATTGTTCTTTTGTGCCACTCCACAGTACAATCACATCATCAATATAGCTATACCATTTGATGACATGGTCGCGGAACTTCTGCAATGGGTGTAGGTGCGTCTCCTCCCACCAACCTAAAAATAGGTTGGCGTATGAGGGTGCGCACCTAGCACCCATTGCATTCCCGGATACCTGGCGGTAAAATTTCCTATCAAAAACAGAATAATTGTGGTTGAGTACGAAGCTCAATAGATCTGAAATGAATGAATCGTGCTGTCTATCACTATCAGTCCTTTTGTTGCGATGATATGCCACCGCTCCTATGCCTGCTTCATGCCCTATGCTAGTATACAAGGATTCTATGTCCATGGTATGTAAAATCATACCTTGTACCGTTTGAGTCCCTTCCAATACTTCCATAAGGTGCATAGAGTCCCTCACATATGAGTCCAGCTGGAGCACCATAGGTTGAAGAAAGAAGTCCAAATAGGAGCATGCTTGCTCACTCAAGCTTCCAATTCCCGCAACGATGGGCCTTCCTGGGGGGGGGGGGGACCATCGACTTGTGAATTTTGGGGACTAGATAAAACGTTGCTGTCACTGGTTTGTCCGTTTTGAGGTAACATACCTCCTGTTTAGTGATTATACCATAATTGAAGGCAGCATCTACCAATCGATCAAATTTTTTCTTGAATGTCATCGTGGGATCTCCTTTGTCTGCAAGGCCAGTTGCTAAAAGCGTTTCTAAAAGGCTTGCAGGTCTGCATACTCAATTCACATAACTGAGTTTCCATAGTTTTCAGTTTTGTAAACAGGCTGGTTCTTCAGCAGGGCATCTTCCTCCACTCAGTTTTGTAAACAGGCTGGTTCTTCAGCAGGGCATCTTCCTCCACTCCGGCAGGGCCGCATCTGCCATGAGGCCAGAATTATTTTATACTGGGGGGAATGATGGAATTCTATATATATTAATTGGGGCTATAATTAATTTATACTAGGGAGAGGGGTGCTGTATTTATTATATGGGGCCAGAATTATTTTATACTGGGGGGGAATCAGTAATATCTATGGGGTCCCAGAATTCTTTTATACCTGGGGGTGCTGTATATAACTTATATAGTTACTAAGCGGGGGGGCTGTTATATGGGATACATATATCTAAGCGAAATGCTGTATATGGGCATCAGTATATTTACTATCTGGGGGGGATGTATATGATCGGTATATTACTAAGCTGGGGGGGCTTTATATGGGATCATATATATACTAACAGGGGATGTATATGGGATCGGTATATACTAAGCTGGGGGGGCTGTATATGGGATACGGTTATATTAACAAGCTGGGGGGATGTATATGGGATACAGTATTACTAAGGCAGGGGGATGTATATGGGGATACAGTATATTCATAAGCGGTGAGAAAAAATAACGATTATATATAATAACGTAGTGGAGGGTTGGCGAATATTTTAAGGGTTATATGGGATACAGTATATTTACAAGCTGGGAGGATGTATATGGGATCAGTTTATACTAAGCTGGGGGAATGTATATGGATTATCGTATATACTAGCTGGGGGGGACTGTATATGGAGAAAGTATTAATTTACTAAGCTGGGGGCTGTATATGGGATACAGTAATTTACTAAGCTGGGGGACTGTATATGGATACAGTAGATATTACTAGCTGGGGGCTGTATATGGGATACAGTATATTACTAAGCTGGGGGGTCTGTTATATGGATACACGTAATACTCCAAGCTGGGAGGGACTGTATATGTGGGGCAAGATTTTATTTAGCTGTAGGCGAATCGTATATGGTAGCTGTATAAATTAATTGGGTGTGAATAATGAGGCCTTTAAATATATGAAGCAGGGCTATATAAATAAAATTTATTATATATATATTAAATAAATTTATTATATATACTATATATATATATAATATATATATATATGCTATATATATATTAGGTGCGTCTATATATTTGTCAGGTTGCAACTGTATGTACATCAATGTAACATACTAACAAGAGGTGTGGATATATTAGTTATAGATTATTTGCTGTAAACAAAGTTGGGGGGGGGGTCGGTATTAAATAATTGGGGGTGTGGTGTATTGATTGGTGCTGTGACATAGCTATAATGCCAGTAGAAACTACTATTATATTTCATAGATATAATCGACAGGGATGTTTGTATGTGGGGAGAGTGTGGTAGTTGTGGTTGTGAGGAGTATATATGGTATTAGGAAGCACAGTGTTTGTATCCAGGGAGCTTTATACTGTAAGTCACTGGGGGTATTGTTAAGGGAACGCCGGGTGGAGATGCTGCCACGAGCTAAGAATCTGCAGTGAATTCGCAGTGATACTTATTGATTGGAGAACACCGGATAAAGTCCGCACAACCTGAGTGAAAGAGATTGTCATCTATAAGGTACTAGATGCCACTAATGCCTCTCAGATCCTGTAGTCAGTCACACAGTGTCAGGGAGCTGTCTGTAGGGTTGTTAATTGTTAGTAAAGTTTAAGGATTTACTTAACAGGGAGCGGGGAGGGGGGGGAGGGCAGCATTTTAATATTCGCCTCAGGCAGCAAATATGCTAGAATCGGCCCTGCAACCTGGTATTCATATTTATTATCTTCTGCACAGGCCGATTCTTAATCTTTTGCTACCTCAGGTGAAAAGAATATAACTAATAAAAAAACTGCTCCCTATGTACAAGAATATAACTACTATAATACTACCCCTATGTACCAGAATATCACTACTCTAATACTGTCCCCTATGTATAAGAATATAACTACTCTAATACTGCCCCATATGTACAAGAATATAACTACTATAATACTGCTCCCTATGTACAATAATATAACTGCTATAATACTGCCCCCTATGTACAAGAATATAACTACTATAATACTGCCCCATATGTACAAGAATATAACTACTATAATACTGCTCCCTATGTACAATAATATAACTACTATAACACTGCCCCTATGTACAAGAATATAATTACTATAATACTACTCCTGTGTACAAAAATATAATATTATAATACTGCCCCTATGTACAAGAATATAACTACTATAAAACTGCCCCTTATGTACAAGAATATAACTACTGTAATACGGCCCCTAAGTACAATAATATAACTACTATAATACTGCTCTTCCCCCCTCCACAGACACATAACTCCCCCCAGGTCTGCTCTCACTCCTCATTCAGACGGCTCCTCCTGCCCCCAGTTCTAGTTCCCTCCGTCCTGCCCCCAATTCTAGTCCCCCCTTATGCCCCCAGTTCTAGCCCCCCTGCTCTCCCCAGTTCTAGTCCCCAGCCATGCTGCCCCCAGTTCTAGTTACCCCCTGCTTCCCCCAGTTCTAGTCCCCCCCCCTGCTGCCCCCAGTTCTTGTTCCCCCCTGCTGCCCCCAGTTCTAGTCCCCCCTGCTACCTACAGTTCTAGTCCCCCCCTGCTGCCCACAGTTCTAGTCCCCTCATCTTGAAACCTCATCCACCATTACGACGCACGTTCCTCCAGCTCACAAACCATTTGTAGAATCCCTTTATAGAAGACAGGCACTCAGAGTGGCAAACAAGAGTAGTGTTCAAAATTGCCTCGGTGGCATACTCTTTTTCACAGCAGAGGATATGAACACAGCCATACATTGATAGAAACATACTTAGGTAGCACGGTGCGCAGCACAATGTGGCAGAGAATGGCAGTTCAACAACCAAAGAATAAAATAGGGCAGTACTCACCAGCCAGAAGTCTTTATTCGTCACAAATAGGTGCAGAGGGAATTAAACACTTTACATGGCGAGGGCCATTTTGCGTTACATGCACTTCATCTAGCAATATTGAGACGCGGGAGCAGGACTCCTTATAGGAGGATTCAAAATTGTATGTCATCAGTTCCGTGTGTCCTTTGAGCTGCCATGGAAGGCTCCTGGAGGGCTCTGGACTGAAAACCATATGACAATATGCAAAACAAAGCCATCTCATGTGCAGTGAGATAAAACATTTTAAACACAAACTATTATATAAGAGCAGAAAATTAAGCTACAATGTGAAAATTATTCATAAAGCAGAGCTTACAGACAAAAGAATATTAAAGAACACGACATCATTTGCAGTCTTCGCGTCCTAAATTACCAGTGTTTCTGTTGTGAAGAATCCACCTTGTTGATCGTAAAAATAATATCACCCGCCTGGTAGAGAACTATTTTTCTATACCTGCAAACCAAGAAACATCAGGATTTGACTTTAAGTCTTGCAAGAGGGACCTCATTCATATGACTCTATATAATATATTACCCAGAATCTGTATAATAATGCCATCAAATTCTGTATGGCTTGCACAGATAATAATTATTATTACTGCATTTTGTTTATGGTTTGCTATAAGTCTAGGTGATCCTCTTCTAGTTGTTATGGCATGCCATTTCTTTCTATTCTAATGAAAGTATCATTTTGGCAGACATAATTTTACCTCCACAGGGAAGAAAATACGTCGACTACAAGTTGTTTTATAGCTAATAAATTATTTGACAGTTTATGATACATTCTCAACATATATGGTTGTTGACTTTATATGCATTTCAAAATTACATTGGCTAAAATTCCTTCAAGAATGTCACATTCTAACCAGATCAAATTTTTATCGGTAAACCGGGCTTCTAACCAACAGTCTACACGGTAACTTCTTTATCAAGACTACAAGATCTAAGATGAGATTTATTTTGTTTTTTCGCAAAAATGTGCTGTTTGCTTTGTATTGCTGAGTGTATATCTTTTTGTTGGGCAGAATTTGAACAAAAAGACAAATCTGTTTTGTGGTTCCCTGTTTATTTTAAGAGGATTCACGTTTCACCGATTGTCCTTTGTCAATGTCTTACATAGATCAATCTCTGGAGGAAAACTATTTCAAGAGGGGTTTTAAGAGTCTGGAAATTCTCATTGGTTACAGTTATCAGGCCTAAGGCGCAGGACAGGGAATTGACCATAACCAATGGGGACCCGGATGAAAAACTAGTAAAATGCAGTAGGACATTTTTGCAGTGGGTTTGGGGAAACACTTTAGTTTTTAATTGCTGATTTTCTACATACATTCCACGTCCAAAACGGAGATCAGACAATGGAGGTGAAGTCAACATTCAATCATTCTATCATTAGATATTAATTAATAATTCCACGCTATGAATCATGTCTTGATGTATTTTACTCCTTCCCATGCATGCCTAATAATATGGCAGTGTGGGAAGTGACTTGTATGGTTGCGGTTAGGTGCTGAACTCACGGTCAGTACCAGCAACATACAGAACGGGTTGCAGTTGCATTATGCTCTCTGCATATCGTATATTCCTCCGGTTGCCGGTGTCAACCCCATTACACTCCACGAGCACAAATGACCACGGTGTGTAAAGGGCTTTTGACGTGAATGGGGGGGGGGGGGTGATCCTCCGCTGGCTCTCTTAACTCCTTTTTAGAAGTCCCTCTTTTATGTGAAATCAAAAAACCTGTTGAAATTAATTCGGCCAAAACTGACTTTAAAATGTGGGTAGTAAGAGGCAGAGGGCTGCACAAAGGGCAAAAATTGGCAATGCTTGCCAAAATCGGATATGGAAAAGCACTTAGTGTAAACTCTAATGTCATTAATAAATTTAGTGAATCCCCTTTTAAAAACAGAACAATTGCCTTTTCGTTCCAGTGCTTCTCCCCCTTGGAGGTTCTTGCCAAACACTTCCCTCATTTCCCTCATTTTAGTGCACTCATTGTTGGTATTAGGAATTTTGTACAGAATAGCATGGTTTCTTATGTGGCGAAAGAGAGTCATGGACCGACCCCACTCATGGCGGACGGAGCTCATATATTCTTCGCACAAAGTTTGCTTTCCTGTATGGCAGCCAGGGTGATGGACACTGTTATATAATTACGTGTTGCTCGCTGCATATCGGTGGAAATAGAAAAGACAAACAGACAGCAATTGCCTGATTAGGGATCATTTTTAAAAACGTATATTATGTTTTTAGAGTACTATTAAAAACCTTGCCTATGTGTATAGCGCAAAAAGCCCTATAGATTAGTTTTCCCTTATTACCGGCTTAGATCAGGGAGGAACTCCAAATGTGTAACACTGGCTAATTTACCATATAATAGATATGAAGATTCCGCTTAAACATAGATATCACACAACGAATATGAAACTTGTGTATTATGGTATTCTGAAGCAAGTATGAGTAGTTTATCAAGAAGGGTCCTACGCCCAAGTCACAAGTGCAAAGCAAAGAACCATAGATCACGGTTCTACGTCAAACAAAACCAGATGGTCACATTTGTAAATAATTTATTTTATAGTATAAAATACACGGCGATTCCCTGTTTGCAGTTGTTGGGCAACAGTCTTATCAGTGGTGTCTTAACATATATAATAGGAGTCAAAGCACAATGGTCAGAGCTCATTGGGGATCTTCACAATAATTGTATTTCTCTGACTCATATTTAACATCAATCTGCGTTAAAATAGTAGCAGTCCTGTCCAGTCGTGTGATTGTTTAGAGTAATTTACACGGCCAGCAGCTCCATAATCCAACTCATAAGATTCCTATACTTCATAGCCTCCATGAGTCGATGTTAAGTCGGCTATCTCGTACATTTCTTCGACACTGTTATACTGTCCTAGTCGTCTAGTGTGTTGCTAGCCATTTACTGACTATAATGGCTAAAATATGAATATATTTCCAACATTCATGCGGGCTTAGCATCTATAATTCACAACTGAGCTAACTCATAATCAACAAGAACCCTCTGGTATGTGCCTGATTATTGGGGAGAGTGGAACTCCTTCCATCATAAATCAATATTGATGCCAGAGTTCTGTCCCTGCAGTGTGGTCAGTTCGGGAATCAGGACTTTTCATGTTCCGTGAACCCCTCACAGCACAAGTTATTTTACCCTTTAAAAGTGGAGAATTCATTTTCAAAATTGGAATAAAGGGTTTTTTCCATGAAAGAAGAAGTCTAAATTTTAATCCTTACTTTAAATTGTACAGATTTTTTCGTTTGATGGTCAGTGTAAATACCACAGTGAGGGTGGGGACTCTCTAATACATAAAAACTGACAGAGTAACATTCACTTCTCATAGCTACTATTGTGGCAGTCCGCTGGATACCTATATAACCAACCAAACCAACCAGGGCCAGGGTATATGACAAATCAATTCGCATTCAGAAGAATTTTATGTTATGCATTAAAAAACATCTAAAACACGGCACATCCCTGTGGCCCTCAAGACATTGTGACAATAACACAGTGGGGACACATTTAAGTACCGGGTCTTCGGCGATCATGAAGGTCCTGCGCTCGATGTCCGCCAGGTGACGCTTGCTGGCCGAAGTCCGCAGAGGTGACGAGTTCATCGTCATCGTGTGGGATGTGAGTATGGCCCGTGCGACAATTTTTTTTTTTTAAATGCAGCGGTTTTCCGAATCCGTCGGGTTACCGTCGGCCAGCCCCCCCCGATTCCGCTGCGTGTATGCCAGCCGATGCGCCACAAACGATCGCATGCGCCAAAATCCCGGGGCAATTCAGAGAAAATCGCCGAAATCGGACAAATTTCGGGGTAACACGTCGGGGAAAACGTGAATCGGGCCCTTAGTAAATGACCCCAGTGTGTCTCCTCTTGCAAACCAGACAATATGGCTATATAACAATGTGGACAAAGTGCAGATAAAGTGCCAAAAATGAGTCCAACTGCAAGTCAGCAATATCAAACTGGACAATATCATGAAATCAGTCTAGGCCAAATAAGGTAAAGATATTTTTAAACAAATGTCACCAAAGTCCATGTATAATGAGGAGAAAGACTTCCCCACGCAATATCGCCGCGTCCTGTGGCTTCCTCAGGAGTGTTCTGGATACCAATGTGGGTAATCCTTATATTTGTAGGATGGGCCCCGGCGCCTGACGTTCATCCGGGTAGGATGTCATGTGCACACCTCTCCACTCCATGTAAGGAACCGAGTGCGCAAGGCCATGCCCCCCGGCACCCGGTCAAAGCACACGCCCCCTCCTGGAGGCCCGCACGAAAATCCCAGGCAATCCAGGCATTTTGATGCATCACGAAGTGGTAATGGTACTTCAAGGATGATTTGAGACATTCCATCAGAGGTATCATTCTTTGTAATTTCTGCAGATGTTACAGAGTTTTAGTGATACAGAGACAGGTTCATGAGAGGTACAGAGGAGATGATGCTGGAGGAGACGATTGTAATTGGGCTACAGCAATCGGTTAAATCAGACATATATAGTATATTGATAGGCGCTGTTTAAAAACAATGTGATTAAACCAGTATTATTATATAGGCATGCAGTGCTGTAGTGCACGTGTCAGAAAATTAAATTGAATGAAGAAATGGGACTACTATTGCCCCTATGTAGTGGCTGTGTGAGAATGGAAGCCTTACATCAACACATCCAAAGAAGCCCATCCTGAGATATGTGATAAGAGTGAACAGTACACAAAGGTGAAAATATGATAAAAAAAAGGAGCACCTCCCATACCACATTGATAACCCATCCCACCCCACTCCACTCCTAAAGAAACACTAACACTACCCCACCAACACAAACACTCCCCCATATTTATAATATGCTTACCTTGTTTGTAGAATCCTGTGAACAATAGTTCTTCATTAGTCACAAGGAGCATGGACTGCATCCGTGTCGATCCATCTAGATTAAAGTGTAATAGTTTAGGACGTCAAACTGCCCCCACCCTAAAGTTGGGGAAGCTCTGTCTAGCCCACGGATTTGTAAATCTTGATTTATCGTTATGATATTGAGAAAGTGATGGCCACTGCCGCAAGTTTTGTCATTTTGGAGTTTCTTTTTGCTGTATTGATGGCTAGAAAAATGTGCTGTATTCTCCTTCTCAGCTCCTGTGTGTTTGCCCACATAAATCTTGGGACAAGAACATACTATGGCGTTCACCAGTTTTTGGTTTTACAATGGTATAATGGTTTAAGCGGTATGTATTACGTACAGTGATACTTGAAGTTGTCTTGTCCCATCAGGTTGGCATATGTTACAGTCACCGCATGCATTGGTCCCCTTCAGCGGTTGTCTCTCCTGTGGTGCCTCCACTTGGTCTACTGAAATGACTATGACTCAGTTGGTCTTGAGGTTCCTAGCTCTTCTGCTTACGGCTGGTTATCAGTAATATGTTTGTCAATCTAGTTTCACTCAATAATGTGCCAATTCTCCTCAAGATACAGTGTTAGTCATTCATCGGTTGTGTATGCGCTATTAACCTGACTTTTATGTCAGGTAGTCTTTTCTTGGGTTTCAAAAAATCATCCCATCTGATGCTGTTCTTCGCTTCTCAATAGGCTCGGAGATAACCTTTTAGGGTACCCTCTAGCTCGCAATCGTGTTGTAAGATCCAGTGCGTGTATTTTAAAGTCATGGGGTTATCACTGCAATTTTGTCTCAGCCTGAGGAATTGACTGACAGGAATACCATCCTTGAGATTGGTGGGTAAAAATGGTTATAGGCAGTAAGTTGTTAGCGGCTGTCTTTTACGGAATGAGGAAGTCTCAATTTTGAATTAAGTATCATAAGTTTCAAACCAAGAATTCCACCTGTTCTGTAGACATCTGTGGAGTGAATTTTATGTGAAGACTATTGCAATTAACTCTTCTACAAATTCTCTACATTGTTCTTTTGTGCCACTCCACAGTACAATCACATATCAATATAGCTATACCATTTGATGACATGGTCCCGGAACTTCTGCAATGGGTGTAGGTGCGTCTCCTCCCAACCAACCTAACAATAGGTTGGCGTATGAGGGTGACGCACCTAGCACCCATGCATTTACCTGGCGGTAAAAATTTACTAATCAAAACAGAATAATTGTGGTTGAGTACGAAGCTCAATAGATCTGAAATGAATGAATCGTGCTGTCTATCCATATCAGTCCTTTTGTTGCGATGATATGCCACCGCTCCTATGCCTGCTCATGCCCTATGCTAGTTATACAAAGGTCGGATTCTATGTCCATGTATGTAAAATCTACCTTGTACCGTTTGATCCCTTCCAATACTTCATAGGTGCATAGAGTCCACTGGGACCACCATAGGTTGAAGAAAGACGTCCAAATAGGAGAATGCTTCTCAATCAAGCTTCCAATTCCCGCAACGATGGGCCTTCCGGGGGGGGGGGGGACCATCGACTTGTGAATTTTGGGGACTAGATAAAACGTTGCTGTCACTGGTTTGCCGTTTTTGAGGTAACATACCTCTGTTTAGAGGATTAACCATAATTGAAGGCAGCATCTACCAATCGATCAAATTTTTCTTGAATGTCATCGGGGATCTCCTTGTCGCAAGGCCAGTTGCTAAAAGCGTTTCTAAAGGCTTGCAGGTCTGCATTATCAATTCCACAAAGTGAGTTTCATAGTTTTCAGTTTTGTAAACAGGCTGGTCGAGCAGGGCATCTCCTCCACTCCGGCAGGGCAGCATCTGACCATGAGGCAATCAGAATTATTTTATACTGGGGGGAATGATGGATTCTTATATAGATTAATTGGGGATAAATACTTTATACTAGGGAGAGGGGTGCTGTATTTTTTTATATGGGGCCAGATTATTATATACTGGGGGGGAACAGTATATATATTTATGGGGCCAGAATTATTTTATACTGGGGGGTGGCTGTATATATTATATATACTAAGCGGGGGGGCTGTATATGGTGTACAGTATATACTAAGCGAGAATGCTGTATAGGGGAGATCAGTATATTACAAGTGGGGGGAATGTATGAGGGATCGTATATTTACTAAGCTGGGGGGGCTATATGGGAGACAGTATATTACTAAAGCAGGGGGATGTAATGGGATCGGTATATACGAAGCGGGGGGGCTGTATATGGGATACAGTTATATAACGAAGCTGGGGGGATGTATATGGGATACAGTATTTACTAAGATGGGGGGATGTATAGGGGATACAGTATATTACTAAGCGGGGGGGATGTATATGGGATACAGTATATTCAAGCTGGGAGGATGGTATATGGGATCAGTATATTACTAGGGGGAATGTATATGGGATCGGTATATACTAGCTGGGGGGGGATGTTATGGGATAGAGTATATATTATAAGCTGGGGGCTGTATATGGGATACAGTATTTACTAAGTGGGGACTGATATGGATACGTATATTACTAAGCTGGGGGGCTGTATATGGGATACACGTATATTACTAAGCTGGGGGTGGCTGTATATGGAACAGTATATTACTAAGCGGGAGGGGGACTGTATATGGGGGCAAGATTTTATTTAAGCTGTAGGCGATCTGTATATGGGAGCTGTATATAATTTAATTGGGGTGGGTGAATAATGAGCTTTTAAATATAGAGAGCAGGGTATATTAAAAATAAATTATATATATATTAAATAAATTTATTATATATATATATATATATATACTATATATATATATATATATATATATATTAGGGGGTGCTATATATTTGATCAGGGTTGCACTGTATGTAAATCATGTAACATAATTACAGGGTGGGATATATTAGTTATAGGATTACTTTGCATGTAAACCAAATGTTGGGGGGGGGGTTGTCTTTAAATTGGGGGGTGTTGTATTGATTGGTGCTGTACATGCTATAATTCCAGTAGACTATATATATATTTATAGATATATGTATGAAGGGATGTTTTGTATGTGGGGAGAGTGTGGTCAGTTGTGTTGTGAGGAGTATATATTATTTAGGAGCACAGTGTTGTTATCCAGGAGCTTTATACTGTAAGTGACTGGGGTATTTAGGGACGCCGGGTGGAGAGCTGCCACGAGTGAAGATATCTGGCAGTGAATTCGGCAGTGATACGTTATGGATTGGAGAACCCGGATAAAGTCCTACTGATTGAAGAGATTGTCATCTATAAGGTACTAGATGCCACTAATGCCTCTCAGATCCTGTAGTCAGTCACACAGTGGTCAGGGAGCTGTCTGTAGGGTTGTTAATTGTTAGTAAAGTTTAAGATGTACTTAAAGGGAGGGGGGGGGGGCAGCATTTTAATATTCGCCTCAGGCAGCAAATATGCTAGAATCGGCCCTGCACTCCGGGCACTTCTCCTGTTGTGTTTCTTACCGTCCGTATGGCCATATAGGACATAGTGGACTTCATGAGGGGGACCACACAACATGCATTAAGTGACAAGAGCAAAATTACAATCCCCAATATCACCCCCACTTAAACCCTTCTGATTTCCCAACCACAAAGTGAAGGACAAAGTGGAGTTTCTCTTGAGTTCCCTGGACAGTCCTTCAATCATTTTAACGGCATGGTTAATGGATCCATAGGGGGCAGTATCATTCAGGATGTACATGCAACAAGACACTCCCACCATCTTTCAGACTCCTCCCGTCTCAGCAAGGATCATATCCAAATCCATGCTGTTCTCGAAATCTCAGATATAATTCACAAATCTCTGTTGATTACAATAAAAACCGTTAACCCAATCAACATTTTATTCATAGCTATCTGAGGAATAATGGACTCTAGACCTGCCCATATATGATTGTGGGCTCATCTGGGACCCCCCTATATAAACATTGTTATCTAGGTCCTTCTCTCTTTGACTTCTAGAATACTTTGGGATTCTCTACCTTTTCTTTATGTGTCTTATTAAATTATACTTGGGGATGACTTGAAGGAATGCACAAATTGTATCACAGCACACTCAGGCTTGACCTGACTTTTATATCCCCACAAATCCAGTATACATCAGACACTGCTAATACAGGGTTACCTGTGCTGTCAATGTTAAAGAAGGTCATTGTCTTGTTGCATCAAATGTAGGTAAAGTCTCCTACCCTAGGGACATCCTGGTCAGCCCTGTAGATACAGTGATAGTCATGGTTGGGGTAATAGTCACAGTCTCCTCGAGCTCGGAAACATGAGACAAAATATTTTAATATTCGTCGCATATTCTAGGCTGCCAGCTTTCTTTGCTCTGGGTTAGGGACCAATGGTAATAGCTTCAGTACAAATCTTTGAGACTCATTACTGTGGGCAAACCTTAATAGCATAACTGTATCACTGACATATTGACAATCACAACATAAAAATAATCTTCATAGGGGCGTAAAAAGGTGATATAATACTGCAATGCTATAGGTCAGCTTGAATATCTCTCCATAAATTCACTTTCCCAAAACATGCAGATGAACTTTACATATGATTTCTCACACAGAGCACTGTGTCCAGGGAGACAGAATGTTTTTACTAATAGTCCTGAAAAGAAGACTCCAATGGCTCCTCGGTGATGCCAAAACATAAGATAAACAGGTGCTGTAGCAAAAATATAGGACAAGAGTCAAGGACAGAACTGTCTCTCAGCAGATGCAAACAAAATTATGACTCTTGAGATGAATAGATATTTTACAATATAGTTTCTGAGTGGACAACATAGCTCCTTCCCCCCCGCTAAGACAAAAATGGCATCCGTTTAGACCAAAATGGCGTCTGTTTAGAGGAATATATCTCTCACACAAGCACACGTCTATCCTCTCTAATGGACAAGAATATAACTACTATAATACTGTCCCCTATGTACAAGAATGTAATTACTATAATACTGACCCCTATGTATAAGAATATAACTACTATTATACTGCTCCTATGTACAGAATATAACTACTATAATACTGTCCCCTATGTACAAGAATATAACTACTATAATACTGCCCCCTATGTACAAGGATATAACTACTATAAAACTGCTCTTCTCAGCACAGCAACCACTGTATACTGCTTCCCCCGCAATCACTATATACAGCCACCCCAGCAATGACTGTATACAGCTCCCCCAGCAATGACTGTATACAGCTCCCCCAGCAATGACTGTATACAGCTCCCCCAGCAATCACTATATACAGCCACCCCAGCAATGACTGTATACAACTCCCCCAGCAATCACTGTATACAGCTCCCCCAGCAATCACTGTATACAGCTCCCCCAGCAACCACTGTATACTGCTTCCCCCGCAATCACTATATACAACTCCCCCAGCAACCACTATATACAACTCCCCCAGCAACCACTATATACAGCTCCCCCAGCAATCACTGTATACAGCTCCCCCAGCAATCACTGTATACAGCTCCCCCAGCAATCACTGTATACAGCTCCCCCAGCAATCACTGTATACAACTCCCCCAGCGATCACTGTATACAGCTTCCTCAGCAATCACTGTATACAGCTTCCTCAGCAATCACTGTAGACAGCTTCCCCAGCAATCACTGTATACAGCTCCCCCAGCAATCACTGTATACAGCTCCCCCAGCAATCACTGTATACAGCTCCCCCAGCAATCACTATATACAGCTCCCTGTAATCACTATATACAGTCCCCTATAATAACTATATACACCCCCTATAATAACTATATAGAGTCCCCTATAATAACTATATACACCTCATATAACTATATACACCTCATATAACTATATACAGTTCCCCTATTACTATATATACCCCCCTATAATAACTATATAAACCCCTATAATAACTATATACACCCCCCATAATAAATATATACAATCCCCCTCTAATAACGATATACACCCCCCTATAACAACAATATACAGATTCCTATTATCGCTATACCCCCCTTCCCCCACATAATAACTATATACATTCCTAGATAAAATACTAAAATTGTACTCACCCTCCATTGTTCCCACAATGTGCGCTGTCTTCATCCTCCCTCGCGGTGTCAGGGTGGAGATTGGATGTAAACAAAGATGGAGGCGCCCTGCTACAGCCCGCACCATGACCCAGCGGCTGGGCGCCGCCATCTTTATTTACATTGGATCGTCTATGGCAGAGAAGGGAACTTATTGTTCCCTCGCTCTGCCATGGACTAAAGGCAGAAACATCGGCGGGATTTGGCCCGGGGAGCCCGGCATCAAATACATTGTTGGCGAATTGCCCCAATTTGGTGAGAGCCCCTTTTAAAGGCAAAGTGGTGGGGGCCCCCCTATGATCTGGCTGTGGCTCTTCTGTACAGGAGTATAACTACTATAATACTGCCCCCTTGTACAAGAATATAACTACTATAATACTGCTCTTTTTACAGGAGTATAACTACTAACCTTCTAACTGTCAGCAGCACTGTGCCCCTGGCTGCTGTATAGAGGAAAAGCCAGGGTCATGTACAGCCACTCATTGAGAAGGATCTTGTCATTCAAAGTCCCAAAGCACAATCCTGTGTGCTTACTGCACACATTTATTAATACATTTTTGCCACGAATTTTGCCCTTCAAATAAAATGCATATATTTTATTTAATCCATGCAATATATATATATTTTTTAAGCTGGCTTCATGTTGCATGGGTCAAACCAAGTAAAGCACATCTAAAAAGGCTTTTTATGAAAATGAGCCTGAGGGGTTCTGGGGTCCATAGGTGTTAATGCATCCTGGAGCCCCTCAGGCTTATATGCAAAGATTTTAAAGCCTTTTTTCTTAAAAACACGGGCATTGGAAGTTTTAAAGAAGAGAAGGTTCTGCTAGAGCAGGATCCTTGATCCTGGTGGTAGATGTCCTTTAAAGTGGTGAACCCCTAATTTTTTCATCTGAATTAGATAATAGGGCAGATTTATCAAGCTGTCTGAAAGTCAGAATATTTCGAGTTGCCCATGGCAACCAATCACAGCTCAGTTTTCATATTACTTAATAGATGTGGACCAATATACTTTGGATGGATGCACCATGAAATATTAACCTCTGTGAAAACTGAAAAATAACTGCCATGTAAAAATTGTTCAGGGTTGAGATAAGCGCAAGGCATTTTGTTAAGCATATGGCATGCATAACAAGAACTTAAAAGATTACGTTTTAAAATCCAGGAGATGACGTTTAAACAGGTGCTGACTAGAATAGCCTGCTGGAGGTCCTTACAAGATTTGACCTTTGCAACTGCAAAATATTGTCAATCAAAACTTATTGGTTGCATTGATGCGATTTAAATTGACATTTTAGAGTTTAAAGAACATCTACCATCAGTATTACTGATGGTAGACATGTTCTACCAGGAGGGTCCTAAGGAACATTCCTCAGGACCTCTTTTATTATAACTATATATGTGGCAATATATTGTTATAAAAAACTATGCTAATAAGGATACATTCACATGACTCTAGAGGGACGCAATGGACGCCTGGAGGGATATGGTACTGCACACATGCGGCTCCGTACACAGGGAAGGAAAGGACATGTCCTATCTTTCCAAGTGTCAAGGCGCCATGGGCAAGAGATCACTATAGAGAGGGGAAGGGTCACCTCTCCATGGCGTATGGCTACAGCCTGGCGGGAATACATTCGTGTGAATCCAGCCTTTGTCTGGGGCACTCTAGCTTCGTCACCGGGGCACCTCAGAGCACCTTGTCTTTTAATAATACACTTCCACCATTCTGTTAAAAGTCACAGAGTGAATCATTCTTGGGGAGGGAATAATTTAAAAGACTTGGCACTCTGAGGTGCTCTGGTGATGTAGCCGAAACTCCCTAGGCTTATTGCCACAATTGCAGCATATAGAGTTATAACAACGTTCCTCAGGAACCTCTTAGTAGGACATGTCTGCCATCAGTGAAGCAAGCATCGATTGCAGGTGTTGCTGGAAGGTGTTTGCTGCCCCATACACCTGCAGTATACTAAATCCTATCACTGACTTAGACCATCTAGAGCTTGTGCACAAAGGAGACTGCTCACCTGCACTGTCTGGTTCTGTTCTTAGGTGTCAATCAAATAATACTGTCACGGGTGCACACCTGTTTCCCTCTCCGTGCTCTCTCGGTCCCAGCTTCACTTACCTGTCCCCTGTCCTGTTCTGGCAGTCGCGCACACGCGACCCTATTTCCTAGGGCGCGCCCGTTGGCTCCTGAGGGTTTAAAAACCCATACCCAGAATCCCTTATAACCAAGTCTCTCCCTGCACAGCCCGTTGGATCTTTGTGCCTCGTTGCCATTGAGAAAGTTTGTTCCTGATGCCCTGTGCTGATATTGCGATTTCAGGTTGTGACCCTGGTTCCGTTATTGACTGCCTGTGCTGCCTGTCCTGACCTCCTGCCTATCCCCAACCACAATCTTGCCTTACGACTTTGCATTTTGCCTTGGCCATGGACAAAATTGCTCCTGCGGAGCGACCTGGTGGTACCATGACGCAGCTGCCACAGCAATTTGCTTTGCGGCGGGCTCTGGTGAAAACCGGGTGCCACCTTGACTCTGCTCCCAGGTGTTGGCTTCTGTCATCGTCTGTGGTGGTACAGTGGGTCCCCTACCCCCGGTGCCTGACACATTCTTCTGGTCGACTGTGGTAGTATGCCAGAGCCTCTGTTTTCCTCTGACTGCTGTGAATTTAGCCTCTGCTGCACTCATGACCTTTCCTGCAATTTACCCTTGTGCAGGCTTGGACTGGCCCACAGGTGAACAGATGGAAGGGGCTATGTGTGTGGGGTTACAATATAAGGGATAGATGAGAGGCCACAATATGAGGGGGAGATGACAGGGGCCACAATATGAGGAGGAGATGAGAGGGGCCACAATAATGCGAAATGAGCCGACATTCTCATTGCTACAATTTTGAGGACTGTGCAACATTTTTGATTACTTTTTAATTACATCTTTTGTGTCATGTAAAATGGTGTAAAAGTTGTGTTTGGGATGCGGCGATGCCTAATGTGTTTGTGATTTTTACTGTTTATTATGTTTTATATAATTTCTAGGGAAAGGGGGGTGATTTGAATTAATATTTTTTTAATTTTTTAAAATTTGCATTCACCATTTCTTAGACCATCTAGGGTACTTTAACCTTAGATGGTCTGATTGTTCCTGCAATATACTGCAATACTACTGTTTTGCAGTATATGGCGTTTTTGCATAGGATTCATTACAATGAGCCACTGTCTCATTGTAACAAATCTTCAGAAACCATGCAGCCTCGGGTCTGACGAAGACCCGAGGCCGTCAAGGCAACTTATCGCTACCCCCCAATTGCGTTTTGGAGGAGCGATGATTTCAAGAAAGATGATGGCACCACTGCGGGTGTTGGCCCATCTCTGTATGAAGAGGGCTCAGCCCGTGATGCAGGTAGAGTTGAAATCAATGTGGCAGAGAGCGGTCTCTTCTTCTGTGTGTAGCAAGCGCAATATAATGACCTGCCAGTCTGTTGTACACAGCAGCAAAGAAAGAGTGTTTATTATTTTTAATAAAACTGCAAAGATGAGATGGGGCTACACTAAGAGGGGACACACTATGACAGGGGTCACAAATGAGGGGCAGATGAGAGGGCCATACTATGAGGCTGGAGACTAGATGGGACATACTGTGAAGGGGAGATGATGGGGACCCTCAATAAGAGGGATTAGATGAGAGGGGCCACAATATGATGCAGAGATTACAATATCACAATACACAATACAATATTGTGGTCACAATATGAGTGGGGAATGGGAGGGGGCAACATTAGGGGAAGATGAGAGGCCACAAAATGATAGCGAGAAGAAAGCAGGTGTGCAGGTGTGAGTATATACATGTGTGTATGAGTTTATAAATGTATGTGTGTTTATTGTGTGTATGTGTGTGTGTGTGTGTATCTGCTGTATGTGTACGTATGCTGTATGAGTGTTTATGGTATATACTGTATGTCTAAGCTTATGATGTAAATATACTGTATGTATTTATGTGTATGTACTATACAGTGTATGTTGTATATACTGTATGTGTATGTGCTGTATGTATGAGTGTATAAATGTATATATGAGAACATAAATGTGTTCATACGAGTGTATACATGTATGTAAAAACCTAATGACATGATGTAGGATTAACCCCTTAACGACCTGGCCCTTTTTTGTTTTTTCAGTTCACACAAGCCCTCACGTAAATAGCTCTGTGAGGGCTTGTTTTCTGCATAACAAATTGCACTTTGTAGTGACAGTATTTAATATTCCATAATACAGTGAAGATGGTGAAAAACACGCATTTGCGCCATTTTCTTGTGGGCTTGGATTTTACAGCTTTCACTGTGTGCCTCAAATGACAGGTCTACTTTATTCTTTGGGAAGGTGTGTTCACAAGGATAACAAATTTGTATAGGTTTTATGATGTTTTCATACATGTACAGAAATAAAAATCTCCTGTAGACATTTTTTTTCTTGATTTTGCCATCTTCTCCTGCTAATTACTTTTACATACTTTGAGCCTGTGAACCCTCTCCATGCACTCACACCCGATGACAGCCTGCGTCGGGAAGGGGTTAAAGCCATACCAGTATATCTTTGTGAGGAACTTTGTGTGTATACAAGTAAATGAAAATGTTTATATGAGTGTGGAAATGTGTGTCATTCTGTAAACGTGTGTGTACACCTGCTCCTTTTGCAAAACATAGTGTCTCGGGTCATGGTTTTACCCGTGCCCCAGCCTCTCCCCACACACCCTACCGGATCTTTGTGCCTCATAGCCTTAGAGAAAGCTTGTTCCTGATGCCCTGTGAGATTATTGAGATGTTGTGACCTCGATTCCATTCCTGACCTTGCTTCTGTGCTGCCTGCCCTCACCTTCTGCTAGGTCCCCGACCATGCTTTTGCCTCACAATTCTTTACTTCCCCTTGGCTGCCACCATGGACAAAGTCGAACCTCTGGAACGACCTGATGGTACCGTCCGCAGCAAGCAAACCCGCTTAGCTGCGGGCTCTGGTGAAAACCGGGTGCCACTTAGACTCTGGTCCCAGGTGTCGGCTTACGTTATCATTCCCAGTGGTGCAGAGGATCCACTACTGCTGATCCTGACACACAGTACTGTAAAGTGTGTCTCAATAGGGGCCGTTAACCAAGCTACTCCGTTTCAGGAGGTAATCATTGTGTAATAATTAGTTACATCATTTAACTCAATGTGACTTCACCACAGCCCCCAGTTATCAACTTATGCCTTTGTCCCCTAACCCCCTTAATAACTACCACAGGTAGATACAAGGAGTCTTCCTGTGCTGTTAAGTATGTTCAGAACCATTACCTTCCCCAATCTATTTAAATAAAAACTTTTAAGGCTACATTCACACGAATTTATGGGGGGCATATATACGTACGCCATACATCGCAATGGCCTCACGGTGCTGTACGGGAGTGGTACGGACGGTGCTGCACATGTGCGGCATGGCACCGCTCCATACTCCTTCGAAAGATAAGACAGATGAGTCAAAGTATAAGGTCTACAGATTTATTCTGACTGAGATATTTGAAGTCAAGAAGGATTTTTTCCCTCACTGTGGGTTAAATAGCATCACCCTTATGAGTTGTTTTTTGTCTACATCTGAAACAACAGTGTAAAATTATAGGCTTAATTTGAGGAACTTATTTAACCTTGTCTACTATGAATCTGTGATATTATCCGAATACAGACCAAGCTGCTCCTCAAGAGTGACTTTGCAGACCCACTTTTTGGCCATCTCCTAGCATATTCTTGTCCACTGGTTTACGGAAAAAGCAAAGCAACAGGTGGGGAGATTGGAGGTTATTTCTGCAAAACAGAAAGATTAAATAAAAAAAGTAAAAATCATCATTACAGATAGCATAACAAGCCACTAAAAAGAGGTTCAAAACCAAAGGCCACAATTTGAAGGCTATTTCAGCACCTAGGGGATATCATCCACAATTATGGTCATGACTAGCCTGTTAAAATACAGATGCCTTATGCTATAGATCAGTGGTGGCGAACCTATGGCACGGGTGCCAGAGGCGGCACTCAGAGCCCTTTCTGTGGGCACCCGGGCCATCGCCCCAGCACACCAGACAGGTCATAAAGAATCTTCCTGCAGTTCCAAGCAACTTAAAAGATGCTGCTTTCAGTCATATTTTGATACTTACTTCGCTACTTGGGACTGTAGGAAGAGGGATCCCATTGTCAGCCCATTGACATTGCTTTAATGGCACTGCACTTGGTACATAAATACACTTACTATACTCTGCAAAAATGCAGATACAAGAAGCACTTCCATAAATGTTATTAGATAAACTTAAAAAAGAAATTCCAAATCCAGCAAATCTTCCTTTATTCATGTAATCCATATGCATATTCCCTACAGCAGTGTACAAAACATTCAACCAATATGTCTTTATCTTGGTCTCATGTTTAAGACCTAATAGTGGAAACATGTTGGTATGACTTTTCAGAAATGATGACCTATAAATAACGTTAGACACATTATTACGGATATTTTGGACCACGCTGTCGCAGAAAACTGGTCAGTAAGCCATAGCATCATTGCCATGGAACATCATACAAAGTACTGTTTGTTAGTGTAATATGCTGACCAAGCCTGTATATTTGCAAAATACACTGGCTTTACCTTAAAATCTTGCCTGTATTTGCCACTAGGCACATAAGGGATTGTGTCTAGGAGATTAAAACAAGATATCTTCAGGAACATTTTGTTTTCATTTTCAAAACTTTTTAAAATTTTATTCATGGCTGGACTGCTGCCACAGACATGCAGTATTTTATAAAATATAGGAGAGGCAGCCCAGTGATTCATTATATATAGTGGGAAAGGAATAGAATTTTTTTTATTATATAGGGGTGGGAAAACACAGAGCTTCTGGTTGAGATATATTGTTATATATATATGGTCTGGTGTCCCAAGTGTGGATACTCTGTAATGACAGGCAACAAACAAGGACAGTGAGCCCTGGCACTGAACCACCCAATCTTTCCTGGCCTGCTTTTTGGGTCCCCCTTAAGCGGAGGCCAATAACTGGTTGAGGTTCCCTCCCTGGGTAAGGTGTGAACATATAACAAGACAGACAGACAAAACACTATTGGCAGAGTGGAGAACAACGGGAATAAACAATGAACTAATCATAATCTAAAAAGAGAAGTCAAAACACAGGCAAGAGATCAGAAACCAAGAAGTAGACAAAGTAAGAGAGGAAACGGCTAAATAGCATTATAGCATAAATAGCAAATAGGTTTGACCTACAAGGAGTGAAGGCTAAGGCTACATGCACACTGCCGTGAACCCGCCGCACCGTAGCACGGCGGGCACACGGCAGCTCACCCCCGCCCCTCTCCATAGCGATATATGGCCGCGGCGCCATAATACGGGAAAAGATAGGACCATCTCTTAAAAGTGTTTCCGCTTCGGGATCGGGCTACCATCAGTGCAGAGCTTGCTCAGGAATGGCAGCAGGCAGGTGTGAGTGCATCTGCAAGCACTGTGAGGCGGAGACTCTTGGAGCAAGGCCTGGTGTCAAGGAGGGCAGCAAAGAAGCCACTTCTCTCCAGAAAAAACAAGAGACAGACTGATATTCTGCAAAAGGTACAGGGAGTGGACTGCTGAGGACTGGGTAAAGTCATTTTCTCTGATGAATACCCTTTCCGATTGTTTGGAACATCTGGAAAACAGCTTGTTTGGTGAAGACAAAGTGAGCGATACCAACAGTCTTGTCTCATGCCAACTGTAAAGCCTCCGGCAACCATTCATATGTGGGGTGGCGTCTCAGCCAAGGGAATTGGTTCTCTCACAGTCTTGCCTAAAAACACATCCATGAATAAAGAATGGGACCAGAATGTCCTCCAAGAGCAACTTATCCCAACCGTCCAAGAGCAGTTTGGTGATCAGCAATGCCTTTTCCAGCATGATGGAGCACCTTGCCATAAAGCAAAGGTGATAACTAAATGGCTCAGGGAACAAAAGAGAGATTTTGGGTTCATAGCCTGGAAACTCCCCAGATCTTAATCCCATTGAGAACTTGTGGTCAATCATCAAGAGACAAGTGGACAAACAAAAACCAACAAATTGTGACAAAATGCAAGCATTAATTGTGCAAGAATGGACTGCTATCAGTCAGGATTTGGTCCAGAAGTTGATTGAGAGCATGCCAGGGAGAATTGCAGTGGTCCTGAAGAAGAAGGGTCAACACTGCTTGTCTATAATTATTTAATATATATAATGTCAGTGACCGTCTCTGACTGTCTCTGACCATTTCTTTCAGTGACATTCTCTGTATCTGACTGTGACGGTCTCTGACTGTCTCTATATTCGTCTCCGACTATCAATTTTTCTATGGGGAGATTTAGCAGAAGTGTCTGAGAGCAGAAATGCTCTAGTTGCCTATGGCAACCAAACAGAGCTGAAGTTTCATTTTTGCAAAGTTGTTTATAAAATTACAGCTGATCTCTGATTGGTTTGCATGGGTAACTATAATAGTTTTACCTCATTCCTGGCACTTCTGATAAACCTCCCCCTATCTATGTATCCACCTTATCTCACACATAAGCTGTCTTATACTCATTACTCATAGTAACCAATCAAAGCTCAGAGCTCATATTAATGACCTGTGGCAGAATAGCAACCAATAAATGCTCAGCTTCTAACTGCCACAGCAGCAGCAGACAATGGCTCCTGTATATGGTTGTTAATAAGTGTATTTTTGAGTGTGGGGTGCAAATTTTGGCTCAAAATCTAGTCTATGATGTTCCCTGAGTCACAGTGAGCGGCTGTGCGGAATTTGGTGATTGTAAACGCGATGGTGCAGATTCCTTCAGTTGTCATACATACACACACACTCAGCTTCATATACTTGTAGCAATCTTTAATACTTAAAATTTCACAATGATCCATTTTATCTTTTTTTACAGTTAAACTGTTTGCCTTAACAAGTGAAGTGATAGATGGAGAGATGCAATTTTATGCCAGAGCAAGGAATTTCTACATGGATCTTCCAGCAACAGAAGAAGGGATGATGGGTGACTTTGCTGAACTCTCAAATACCGATATAGAATCATCTAGAGAGTTTCTTAAGAAATTTGTTGGAGTAAGTAATAATGATAACATTTTACACACAAATATTTGTGCAAAACACACTGGGATTATCTGTTGGTTCCAAAAGTTTGCCACTTCCAAAACCAAGCTATTTATAAGTTGTTACGCATTATACATATTTGGTGCCACAGTCCATTACATGATATAGCCATATCATGTTCATAATAACTTAATTAGTATCATTGGGCAGATGGTTGCAGCTGAAGCAACATGAGTAGTGGAATTTGATTATGACTACATGGCTTTTGGTCTCATAGTTCCATTCAACAGTAAGTTGTAAGTAAGTTGCAATGCTAGAGTACTCATGTACACGGCCTATATGAGTTTTTCCCTATACTTTAAACATGTTTGTTAACTCTTTAGGCGTTTTGTAGGGGTAAAAACAAAATGAGGTGGAATTTACAATTTTTTTGGAAAAGTACATAAATTTTGTCCCAAACATTAAAAATTCTCAACAGATTACCGTATTCACAATAGATCATAAATTGAATAACAGCATGCAATGTCATGGGTGGTCCCGCAACCCATATCGCGGGTAGCGGGCACACCCATGCTCCCCAGGGCTCGCAGGCGTGGTGCCGGTGCGACTCACCTCTCCCCGCTCTGGAATCGCTGCCAGGTTCCGGCTGCGCATGTCCCTCGCCTCCTAGGGTGTGCGCGCGGCATCTTCAGGAAACTTAAAGGGCCAGTGCACCGCTAATTGGTGCACTGGCTGATCACTTCCCCTTTAAAAACCCTGCACCTTTCTTACACTCTTGCCGGATCTTTGTGCCTCACAGCCTGAGAGAAAGCTATTCTGCGATTTGCCTGCAATTCCTGCGTTCCTGTGTCTTCTGCGTTCCTGTGTCTCCAGTGTTACCTGAGCTCCTCCGTGTTCCCGTGTACCAGTGTTCCTCCATGTTGCTGTTCTGTGTGCTGTGTTCCCGTACCCTTCTGCTTGGACCTCCTGTTGCTGACTCTGGACCGGACTCTGACGTTGCACCTCTGCCGCCTGCCCTGACCTTGTGCCTGGACTTCGACCACGAGATTGTCTGCCGTCTCTGTACTTCTACCTTGGCCGCCACTGCAGACAAGTCACGCCTGAGGAACGACCTGGTGGTACCACGCCGCAGCTTGTCTAACCCGCCTTGCGGCAGGCTCTGGTGAAAGACAGGTACCACTTAGACTCCGGTCCCAGGTAGTGGCTTACGTCATCGTCTGCAGTGGTCCAGAGGATCCACACCTGCAAGCCTGACAGTCAATCAGCTGCCTCTAAAGCTAGTAGGATCTTGTCATGTATCAAAGTGGTATGGACTCTCATGATAGGCATGTAATATTACCACTATACAAGGCATTGGTTCGGCCTCATCTGGAATATGCTGTCCAGTTCTGGTCACCGGTCCATAAAATTGATGCCCTGGAGCTGGAGAGGGTTCAAAGTAGAGACACAAAAATGATAAGGGGTATGGAGGTCCCCCCTCAGATATGAGGAAAGATTAAAATAACTCGATTTATTTAGTCTCGAAAAGAGATGAATTGTTTCCGATTAAATCAAATCAAAAGACAAGGGGGCACTGTTTCCGTCTGGAGAAATCAAGGTTTAATCACAAGAGGCTGCAGGGCTTTTCTACTGTGAGAACTGTCAATCTGTGGAATAACCTGCCTCAGGCGCTGGTCACAGCGGGACAGCAAGAAGCCTTCAAGAAGGGTCTAGATGCCTTTTTATTACACCCTAAATAACATTGACGGTTTTGTTATACAGAATTGCGTCTTTACCCCACGATCGCCCCCCCCCCTCCCCCGCCATTTTCGATCGCTGCTATGGCACCTCTGGGTCCGATCGGGACCCCAGAGAAGCCTGAAGGCAGTGCCTTTAAGATGGCGTCTGTGACGTCATCTAAAGGCAAGGTGTCAGCCTATGCATCTGCCATAGGCTGCAACTGCTAATATAGAGGAAATGAGGAATTCACACGGTCCAGCCAGCTCCGACACACAAGAATTTTTATTTAAATGCATGTACAAAAACTTCAGTAATCCACTCGGATAGACAGTAATGCCTTAAAGTGGCATTACTGTCTATCCGAGTGGATTACTGAAGTTTTGTACATCATTAATAAAAATTCTTGGTGTTCGGAGCCTGGCTGGACCGTGAATTCCTCATTTCCTCTACATTGATATACCCCACAGAGGGTGGCCCGTGCCGAGCCCCACATCCAAAGGGAGCAGGTGAGCTGGCATTTTCCTATGTTTCCACTGGCACTGCTAATACCCTGCAATACATCAGTATTGCAGAGTATTATCATGAACAAGCAATCAATGATTTGCTTGTTCATATCCCATGGTGGATCAAGTAAAAAATGTAAAAAAAAATGTTTTCAATAAAAATAACTTTATAAATCACTAAAATGCCCATAAGCCCAAGCCCCAAAACATATAAAGAGACATATAACACGCTCAAAAAGTCTAAATCAGATAACACAAACCCCACATATATCCGTAGAATAAAATATTCATGTCCTGGTATCCCCATCCCCCGTATTGTATCGACCCACAGAATAAAGATAACAGGATTATTAGGATATACGGTGAACAACGAAAAAAAAAAAAAAAAAAGGAAAAAATCCAGTACAGAATTGATGCTTTTTCTACTCATGACTTCAAAAAAAGTTCAACTAAATTTTTCAACAAGTGATACCAACCCAATAGGTAACACTGGAAAAATCATCTCATTGCGCACAAAAAATGCCATTACATGGCCCAAATAACGGAAAAGCGAAAATTTTATAGCCTTCAAAAGGGGGCAACGAAGAAAAACTAAAATCCTGGCAGCGGCAGGGTGCTACTTCCCTTCTGCGCCTCGCTGTGCCCCCATAACACAAGTATGTTCACATGTGGGGGGGTCGCTGCACTCAGGAGAAACTGTAGAACAAATTTTATGGTGGGTTTTCTCTATTTTATCTTTTAGAAATGTGTAAATTTTAGGGCTAAATGAACGATACCCAAAATTTTGACCATTTCTTAAATTTCAACCCGCCATTTTGATTCAATTACTATGAAAGATCTCAAGGGGTTACAATCTTTTATAAATGCTGTTTTCTGATAGTTTGTGGGGTGCAGATTTGAAAATGGGTTGGTTATATGGGGTTTTGATGCTTAATATGTAAAATTTAATTTCCAAACAGTATTTATCCCCAAATAGTAGTCCAATTCTGAAAATACGAAAATCGCTATTCGATTTGTAGGCCGCGTGATGTCAAAATGAATTATCCAAACATTTCAAAATTATGAAAATGTAAAGTAGACAAATGGGAAATGTTATCGGCAAGTATTTTAGGTGTAAATCGATCTGCCTGAAAACGCGTGATTTTGAATTTCAAAAATGGCAAATTTTCTAAAAATTCATCATTTTTTTTTTTCTTTTTTTGTAATAAAACGCAAAACTTATCAGCCACAATTACCACTTAATGAAGTACAACATTTGGGAAAAAACAATCTCAGAATCGCTTGATAAGTAAAAGTGTTCAAAAGTATAACCATCTAAAAGAAGACGCAGGTCAGAATCCAAAAAATCGGACTGAGCCTTAAGCTGTAAAATGGCTGCGTCCTTAAGGGGTTAATAAGAGGATAATAAAATCATTAATTCTGGTTTAGGGGTTTTAGTTCTTTTTTGTATGCAGTTCATTATACCATAAAAATAATACATTGGGACTTATTTACTAAGGGTCCCGCGGCCACATTTCCGTCAGGGTTTTCCGACTTTTCGGGGATCGCACCAACGGGACAGAGATTTTGAAGGGCATGGTGTTGCACACCATCAGATTTTGGACGATCCGACGGATTCGGACAAACAGCAGGATTTACCTTACATGCACCGGGAACAAGGTGAACTCCGGCGGACCTGATCGGTGAAGCGACACATGCAGGAAATCGTCCACACGATCTTTGTGAATGGTGCCAGAGTGCATGATAGTCGGACACTGGTAAGTAAATGTGCCGCATTATCTTTATTCTATAGGTCACCACGATTGCAGCAATAACCCATTTATATAGCTTTTTTACAGATCTGTTTTTGCACTTGTTTTTTGCGGGACAAGCTGTAATTTTTATTGTTATCATGTCCGGGTAAATGTTACTTTTTTATCACTTTTTATCTTTTTTTTTATAAGATTGGATATGAAAATATTGTAAATTTGTGTTTTTAAAAAATATTTTAGTTACGGTGTTCTTCGTACAGGTTCAGTAACAATTTTATTTTATTCTAAGGGTTGCTACCTATGTGTTGATACCCAATATGTAGCAATTTGTGGTGATTTTCTCTTTTTTAATGTAAAATTTGATTTTTTCATGTGATGGCACATTAGAGGAAAAAGGTATCAGTAGTTGAAATGCTGGACTGTGTCCTGTGTCCATTGTTCTGGAGCTATACCACTAGTGTCAGGCTTCAGGGATAGTGGACCCCCTGGACCACTGCAGACACAAGCCGACACCTGGGACCGGAATCTAAGTTGCACCCAGTTTTCACCAGAGCCCGCCGCAAAGCGGGTTGGACTTGTTACGGCTTGGTACCACCAGGCCTTTCCACAGGTGTGACTTTGTCTGTGGTGGCAGCTAAGACGAGGTACAGAGTCAGAAGGCAGTTTCATGGTCGGGGACAGACAAGCTCTCTCTTAGGTATTAGAAGTCGGCTTTTATCAAAAGCATGCGCTGGAAAGCCAGGACGGGAGCAGAAGTGTGGAGAGGGGAGTGATGCTGGGGGTAGCAGGCGCCATGGAGAGGGGCACGGGTGCGTCGGCGACCCAGGATGACACTTCTTATATACCTGTTCAAGCAGTTTACACCTAAAAGAACATGAAAAGTTTGTCAGAAAACTGGCGCAAAAGCCCTTAGTAAATGTGTCCCATTATGTAATGTCAAGTTCCACTGCGTAAAGGGGTGCATAATGGCCCGCAATTACTAAGCTGCTTGCGCTAGTTTTCTGTCAGAGTTTGCAAGTTCTTTTATGTGCAAACTGCACATTTATTTAAGAAGTGTCTGTGTCATGGGGCAGTTTTGTAGTGCAACTGTACTATTCTTACTGCAACAGAAATTTCTGCAATTAAATGGGCATTGTGGTACACTAAAAAAAAAGTTTTATAGACTGTCACAATGTCTATCCACTCCTTATGACTAAAATGACGCTTGATTGATTAATTTATTGGAGTCATCAAAAATTTTTGAATATTCTTTCCATCAATGGGGATTTTCTGCTTTCCGCGTCACTTCTTTCTAGGTGCAATAGCTTCTTCATTTGATCAATTACTCTTAGGCTCCTTCCACACTTGCGTTTTTCACGTGCGTTTTCTGCGCGTGCGTTTGACGTGCGGAATTTGCATTGCACTCTGACCCATTGTAATCAATGGGCTTTTTCACACTTGCATTTTTTTTCACGCACACATGCGCGTTTTTTTTAACGCGCGTTTAAATCTCAGCATGATCTACTTTTGCAAGTCACGCGCGTGAAAAACGCACCATACAAGTCTATGGAGACGCATCAAAAACTCATTGCACTCTGAGACACTTGCAAGTGCAATGCAAGTGCAATGCGTTTTTCACGTATCAATTGCCATAAAAAAGATAGAGCTCAGTCCCGAGTCCGTCTCACGCGCATTGAAATTGCATTGAAAATGCACGTGAAAAACTGAGACAATGAACAAACTCTGACTGAAAACTGATTGAACTCTGATGCAAAATGTCAGTTTTTCACTGGTCAAGCCCTGATCGCACCCTGATCAGACTCTGATGTGATCTGCGACGCAAGTGTGAAAGGGGCTTTACCATTGATGGTAAGATTCAGCAATAAGCGGCCTGGTTCAGTGTGTGTGTAAGAGTCTCAGAATTCCCAGATTGCTGGGTTTGTTTTCATCTTCCTGCTGTGCATAATGTCAAAATTAAACAGATACATCATGGGGTCTCTAGGGATCTTCCTCCCCAACATCATGTCCCCTAGTCATTGGACCTCTTCCCAAAATGCCCTTGAATTCAGTCATTCCCACAATCCATGAAGGTTAGACCTAGCCTCTGACATTTTTGACAACACTAGACGATCAGGGAATGCCAGGGAGGGGCATAAATTGAAGGCAATGGTTACCCTGCGTATATTACTACACTCCAACCTTTTAGGATTTTTCTCCACCACTATCATGTGTACTTGAGTCGCCCACCCTGAAAAAAGAGATGTATTTACAATACTGCAGTGATCCCAACTGGCAGTAAAAGATGGAGATGCCTCTCATTTGTATAGCTAGTGTCAGTAGTTCATTAAACAAGTTACGGTCTGCCTCTTAGGAGGTATCCACTATTTTGTCCAACAATACTCCTTGCTCCCACCACCCTATGAAGAGCCTTCTTTGGCATCCCTGGGGAAACTGGGATGGTTCCAAAGGGGGAGATATTTTAACTAGTCAACGGGAGATAAAAATCCCTTTGCAAGCAGCAATGGTGTCTATGAATATCACTGAATGCTTCAAAGCTGGATGTAAGATTCCAATGGGAACATAAAATAGTGTACTAAGGTCCCAAAGAAGGCAATAATAAAAATATATATCTATACACATTTGTTCTTTTTAACCACTCCAATATGTGGTGGAGGTGACAAGCTAGGTTGTAGCAACTATATTAGGCAAGTTCATTCCCTTTGCCACCATTTCTGTAATCCTATCCACAGCCGTTTAACTCTCCACAAAAAGTGCGAGATTCAGATTTAAGGCTTGTGACATCCTCTTGTTTCAAGAGCAGAGGTACGGTTTGCATAGGGTACAGCAGTTTTGACATGCTTATTATTTTTACTAGCTGATTACGATCCTGCAGGGAAAGCCCTCTCTCCCTGCAGGGTTGTAATCAGCTAGTAAAGATATGGGTGTTAAGTAATTTTGCTAAAAAGAGGGAGATAATTCAGGCGATAGATGGAGTCGGGAAACTTACCTTATCTTAATTACCAAATAATTGACCCACGGGGGGGGGGGGCTATTGGAATGTCTGCAATGCTAGTCGAGGAAGGAACACAGTGTCCCAATTGCCTGATAATTAGCACCTAATAATTTTCTGTTTTTGTGGTATAAACCCAAAAAACTGAAAATTCACCAAACTCGGAGAACAGTTGCATTATCACTGGGAGGTGTTTGCGTGGTTCTTTTAAGAATAGTACTCTATCGTCTGCATAGAGTGCTAATCAGAGTGATGAACATCGAACTGGTATTTATTTAAAAGGGGTGTCTGGCAGAATCCTAGCCAAGGGTTCCACTGAAAAATTTAAAGTCCAGGGAACAGTGGGAACTCCTTGCCAGTACCATTGTCACATGCATTGCTTCATAAAATTTGCCAGGATATTCATCAGGCCCTAACACCATACCTTGGTCGTAATTGGGGCATTCAAAGATTGTAGTCCGTATTCACCTTGGTAGCTCAACTCAGGACAAAAATGGCTTACCTAAGGATCCCACAATCAGTGAAGATGAGTATACAGACATGTAGTAATCTCTGAGTATCATATTGATCCTTGCAAGGTCTCTGGGCTCTGATCCATCTGGACCTTTCAAGTCGAAGGTTGGTACCCTACCTTTAGCCAGGTTAGCTAGGAGTTTGCCTGACTTTTTCCCATATTTGTGCAACTGTAATTCAAATTGGGATCTGGTGAAGCTTTCCTTTCTCTTAGGCTGCTGGCCTCAGTGTCATATCGGCTACAAAAGACATATAAGACCGTCTGACTGCCTCACTAGTCTGTGTGAAATGAATCAGATGTATTTTTTATGACACTACATTATACAATCTCTCAATACCACTTTACCTGCCTACCAGAATAATAGAGAGTCAGTTGCATGTTTCCCATTGGACTTCAGGTACTCTAACCATCAGCCTTTCAATAATTTGACAAAATCCTCATCTGTCTTGAGGAATGATGGAAAATGGCAAAGATAGTCTGATCCTTTTGGAAAGTGAGTGGGTTCCCCAGTTCCTCCCTTTTCCTCTATGGCTTCCCTATTGTCACGGATGCTCCTGCGACCCACATCTCGGGTCGCAGACACCCCTGCTTCCCTCATCCTCACTCACCTCTCCACGCTCCTGTCCCAGCTTCCTAGCACGCAAGTCCCTGGCTCCTAGGGTGCACTCGCGCCGGGGCTTGCAAATTCAAAGGGCCAGCGCATTTGAGATTGGCGCTGGCCGCTTCCCGAATTAGTTAAAATATGTCCCTTCCCAGCATTCCCCAGCATTCTTTTGCTCTATGCCTCAGAGAAAGCTATTACCTGTGACCTGTTCCTCTGTATTGTCCTCCCGTTGTGACCCTGGACCTGTTCCCAATTTCGCTCATCAGCTGCCTGCCCTGACCTCCTGCTCCATCTCTGACCCCGAACCTTTGCTGTCTGTCTTGACCACGAGATTGCCTGCTGACTTGTACCTAGACCTTGGCTGACAAGTCGCACCTGTGGAACGACCTGGCTATTACAATGCCGCAGCAAGACCAACCTGCTTTGTGGCAGGCTCTGGTGAAAACTGTGTGCCAATTAGATTCCGGTCCCAGGTGTCGGCTTGTGTCATAGTCCGCCGTGGTCCAGGGGGTTCACTTGATCTTATGGTGGCAGAGGGGCATCATACCTCTCTCCTCTTGAAGGATTACTGCAGATCTCTTCTCATCTCCTCCATTGAATGTTATGACTGTGTGAGAATGCATTTTGTGGGAATTGCTCAAAAAAAAGTTGTGAATCAGAGAAGCAATTGCAACAAAGTTGGCTGAAGAGCTTACTTTTCTGCCACTTCTTGAGAAAAAAAAAATCTTCAAATAGTATTGGTTAAGGTCTGTCTGGTTTCTCGTTGCCACCGTCGGTGCCTGAATGTTGTCTGGGTCCACTACGCCCGTATTTCACCATGTTTTGGTTTCTCTTGCAGCGCTATTGGGCTTCGTTGATCAGATGCTGTGAGGATCCTCCGATCCTGACAACCCAACACTGTGCAGGGAACAGGGGCATCACAAGTTCAAAACATCTGGGGCCATACCCCGGATCTTTTGGCCTGTGCTCCAGATGTCCACAGCAGGACTCTTAATTCACTGTTTGGGCTGCTCTTGCAAACTCTCACCTCTATCTGCCTCCTCCGGGGAGGATTAAACTGGAAAGCTTTTAGGGTATTCCTGAAAGACATTACTAGGGACTGTGACAAGACATAACTGGGGCTGTGGGGGACATTACTGAGGGCGCTGTGGGGGACATTACTGAGGGCACTGTCGAGGACATTACTGAGGGGGCTTTAAGCACATTTCCTGGTGGGGGGAGCTGTGAAGGCATTGCTGAGGAGGGGGGGCTGTGAGGAAATTACTGGTGGCTGTGGAGATATAACTGGGGGATGTGGAGACATTACTGGAGGGATGTGGGGGATAAAGAAATAGAGGAAGAAGGGAGTGAGGGACATATAGAAATAAATGACCTCTTCTGGGCAATTTGAGTAAATGTGATAGTGAGATAATGGGGCACATTTACTTAGCCGGCCACAGGAGTTCCCGAGTGTCCGACAATCATGCACTTCGGTTCGATTCACAAAGATCATTCGCACGATTTCCTGCAAGTGTCACTTCCCCGATCAGGTCCACCTTCTTGTTCCCGGTGCATGTAAGTGCTTGCATTGCGACACAATTTTTAAGATAAATCCCGCTATTTGTACGAATCCGACGTCCCACCCCCTGTTTGTGTCACATGAAATCCGATCGTGTGCGACACAATACCCTACTAAATCCCTTTCCCAGCGGTGTGATCCCCGAAAAGGCCGAAAACCCGACGTAAATGCAACCACAGGACCCTTAGCATACAAGCCCCTATCTTAATGCATGATCGTCATCACCCATCATCATTTAGAGAAATAGCAGTTCTTTTGCTTCAACAGTATATCCCTAAATTGTAGTGTCCATATTCGTTGCATCCATGTTTTTCAAAATAGCAGTTCTTTCTAAGGCTACATTCACACGCATGAGCCTGTATATATGTGACATTTTTATCTGTACGCAGCACGTATGTAACCCATATTTTATACGTCACCATAGACTTCTAGGGCATACGGAACTGAAATACGTACCGAAAATAGGACATGCTCTATATTTTTATACAGCTAGTATAAGGTACGTTACGCTGTCAAAAATGGCAATATAAATGGTTGGACATATTGTTCATTGAAATGAATGCGGCCGTATGCAACCCATAAAAAAGCGGTATGGTACGGATATGTCAGTTTTCATACGTCCGTGTGAATGTAGCCCGACTGTCCGTATTCATTCCAAAATAGCAGCGTTTCTGATCGGTGCGTACGCTCGTGAGTTGATTGCCTACTATAAGGGGGGGGAGGAGCAAAAATCACGAAGTAATAGGTAGTTATGAATTAACCACTAACCCAACAAAACTTGGTGACGACCGCCAGTTGTACCACTGTAACGGGCGGAGCAACGGCCAGGAGGGTACGGAAAGAGGCTGCGGCGGGGGAAGAAGCGAAAGGAATTAGCCAACAATGAAAGGGTGGTGTGAAAATTTGCAATTGTTTCAAAACGAGGAAAGTAGGAATTAAGGGAAAGGGAAGATGCTGTGGTGATGGAGCTGGAACTGCAGGGAGAGAACATGATCTATCTATGCAAGCTACAACTGGGGCAAGCAAGCAAGCAGAGAGTGCAGCAGGAGGCTCATGTCAGCACTCGACATCTATAAAGTCTTTCTGTTTTTCCGCATTGTATCTTAAAAAATGTCTTGATTTGTTTTGCCATCTTTGGCCACCCGTCTTTCATTTTGTATTTTGGCTGATTTTATTTCCTTCTTACAGATTTTGGCAAGTTTTTTTGCCAGTATTGAAAGCATCGGGTGACCCAAGAATAAATTTTAATTTCTCCCATTTTACATTAGTATCATCATTTGTCAGTATTTGATCCCAGTCTATATCCTGTAGTGCAGCCCTGAATTTCTGGAAATGAGCCTTTTTAAAATTTAATATTTTTGATTTTCCCACCTGTTTTTGCTTTTTACAGTTTAAAAGGAAAATTGTTTTGTTATGATCGCTGTTCCCAAGGGTTTCCTGGACACTGATATTTTGGACAATCTCCACATTGTTAGAAATCACAGGGTCCAACAACGCATCACCTCTTGTGGGATCTTCTATGAGCTGTACCATAAAATTATCCTTCAGAAAGTTGATAAAATGTCTCCCCTTCACAGATGAAGAAGAGTCCTGACTCCAATTTATATTTGGAAAATTAAAGTCTCCCATTATCACTACTGTCCCCTCTTGTGCAGACCGCTCCATCTGTTTATATAGGTGACCCTCTATATCCTCAGAGATGTTAAGGGGTCTATAAATTACACAAAAATAATTTTCTCAGAGATCCCTTGGCTTTGAATTTCAACCAGGAAACAATTAATGGTGGGGGACAGCATAGGAAATAATTAATGATAATGGGGGGGGGGGGGGCATATTCAATAATTAAGAGGTGTCCCACTATATTTAATAATGAAATGCAATAAAAAGAAGGCACGAAGATCCGGCAGGGGGTAATGAAAGAGGCAAGTTTAAATAGCCTTCTGGGAAAATGTCCAGCGCCAATTAATGGTGTGCTGGCCCTTAAAATTTCCTGAAGCCATGCATCTCTAGGAGACGGGGATGCGCGGGGACGGGACGTGGACGGAAAACAGGAACGGGAGCAGCCGTGACATTGTGTCTTCCTTTTTCTCCTCCCCCGATCCTAGTTTAAAAACTCCACCACCCCTGCTGGGATCTTCTCCCCCAGCACAGCTGCCCCCAACATACTACAGGGGGCTGGCAGGCTATACACTCCAGGGGGCTGGCAGGCTATACACTCCAGGGGGCTGGCAGGCTATACACTCCAGGGGGCTGGCAGGCTATACACGCCAGGGGGCTGGCAGGCTATACACTCCAGGGGGCTGGCAGGCTATACACCCCAGGGGGCTGGCAGGCTATACACCATGGAATATTAAATACCGTCACTACGAAGTGCAATTTGTTACACAGAAAATAAGCCATAACAGAGCTCTTTATGTGGAAAAATAAAAAAAGTTGTAGATTTTTGAAGGTGGGAAGTGAAAAATGGAAGTGAAAAAACTAAAAATGGCCAAGTCGTTAAGGAGTGAAATACCACCACTATGAAGAGTAACTTGTTATGCAGAAAACAAGCCCATACACGTCTCTTTATATGCAAAAATAAAAAAGTTATAGATTTTTGAAGGTGGGGAGTGAAAAAAAAAAAAAAAGATGCAAAAACAAAATGTCCAATCTATTAACCCCTATGGGCCTGTTTTGGTTTTTAGGACGCAGTCCCATTTTTTCAGATCTGCCCTGTGCCACTATAAGTGGTTATAGCTTTGGAACACTTTAAGATATCCAGAGGATTTTGAGATTGTTTTCTCATGGCACATTGTAATTCAAATTAGTTTAATAATTTGGATGATATCTTTTGTGTTAGTTTCGTTATGAAAGAAAAAACGAAATTTGGCCAAAATTTGGTAAAATTCTTTATTTTCAAAGTTCTAAATTCTCTACTTTTGAAGCAGATAGTCATTGCAGCCAAATTAATTAATAACTTACATTTCCTAAATCTCTGCTGTATGTTGACATGGTTTTTTAAGATTCCACATATTTTACTAGAATGTTATGAGGCTCAGAATTTAGATGCCATTTTTACATTTTTGGGAAAATCAGCAAAACCTGTATTTAGATGGACCTGCTCAACTTTAAATTGACTGTGAGAGGCCTAAATAATGGCTAGAGTCGTAAATTACCCCATTATGGAAACTACACCCCTCAAAGGACGAAAAAGCACTTTTAAGGAGTTTTTTAACCCTTTAGGTGTTTTATAGGGGTTAAAACAAAATGGAGGTACGGGCTACAAATTGTAAGATTTTTTGACAATACACTCATTTTGGGTGGAAAATTAAACATTTTTTAATGGATTAAATGAAAAAAAGCTCCACACAGTTTGATACCTAATTTCTTCTGAGTGCACTGATACCCCATATGTGGTGGTAACCTGATGTATGGGCGCACGGCTGGGCATAGTATGGAGAAAGGCGCCATCCATTGCAGATTTGCAGTGTCAAATTGTACAGGCTATAATTTTTGTTTTTTTAATGTGGACCTATAGGGGCTTATTTTTTTTACCACATGAGATGCACTTTTTTGGTATGTAATTTTGGGGCATCTGTAGCTAATTGGTGAGATTTTATCAACTCTTTGTTGGTGGAGGAAATGAAAATAATCAATTTTTAGGAACATTTTTTGTGGGTTTTTTTTTGGCTGTTTATCATACCATAAAAATAGTATATTTTTATTCTATGGGTCGCCACAATTACAAAAATACCTCATTTATATAGGTTTAAAAATTTTTTTTCCATTTTTATTGAATGAAAGGTAATTTGGCGAAAATGTTGTTAATTTTAGCATCTATCATATGCATAACTTTTTTATTTACCGCCTCACAAATCTGTTTTTGTGAGCATGATTGCTCTTTTTAGGGTTCTTATTTTAGAATGCATAACATTTTTTTTATCACTTTTTAGAGCATTTTTTTAAAGGTATTAATGAAAAATGATCTTTTTCGGAACGTTTTTTTCTCCGATGTTTACCGTGCAGGTCCAGTAATGATTCTGTTTTATTAAACAGATTGTTATGGACGTGGCAAAACCAAATATGTGTGTTTTTTTGTGTTTTTTTATTTTTTATTTTTATTTATTTATTTTTCTTCTAATGTGTAGTGTTTTTACCTTTTAGGATGTTATAAAGCCTTGAGTCGGTCCGCAAAGCGTGCCGATGGCATAGCCGACGGCAAAGTGGGCATTGCCATCTTGGCTCAGATCATCGCTTCTCGTACGTCATCGGGGCGCGATCTGTGTCCATGACAGCCTCGGGTCACACAAGATCCGAGGCTATTACAATGTGCGATTTGTACATTATAGATGGTGTGTAAAATCCCCATATACTGCCATACTGATATGGGAGTCTGATAAATAGAAAAAAAACCCCTAAAAATTCATATCCCCCCCCCCCCTTTCCCTAGAAGTCATATAAATATTAATAAACACCAAAAATCATAAACATTAGGTATCGCTGCATCCAAAAATGCCCATCAAATATAATAACTTTTTTATTGCATTTACCCCACCACAACCGAAAATAGCGCCCAAAACCGTAAATGGCATTTTTGCCATTTGAAAATATTTTAAAAATTCAATAAAAAGTGATCAAAAGGTCATAGAGTCCTAAAAATGGTAGCATTGAAAAAGTCATCAAAAGTTGCAAAAAATGACACCACCCACAGTCTGTACCAAAGTATGAAAAAGTTATCAGAGCGAGATGGCACGGGGAGCGGTGATCCGTTGCCATGACAGCTTCGGGTGCTCACGAAGGCCGAAGCTGTCTCGTTTTAACCCATTCATTACAATGTGCTATCAGCACTTGTATGATGAGGAGTAAAATCCATAATACTGCATATGGCAGTATGGCAGTATATGGTAGGATCGATCAGACAACCTAGGGTTAAGTACCCTAAGGAGTCTGAGAAAATAGTAAAAGTAAAAAAAGTTAAAAAAAAATTATAATATAAAAACCTAAAATTCAAATCACCCCCTTCCCTAGAAACTGAATATATATATAAATAACAGCAAAAATCATAACATATTAGGTATCGCCGCGTCCAAAAATGTCCGATCTATCACATAATAATACGGTTTATCACTGCGTTTACCCCTTACCGGAAATAACGTCCAAAGTCAAAATTACATTTTTGCCATTTTAAAATATAAAAGAATTAAATTAATTAATAAAAGTGATCAAAAAGTCGCCCAGTCCTAATGATAGCAATGAAAACGCCATCAAAAGTCGCAAAAATGACACCACCCACAGCTCCGTACACCAAGTATGAAAAAGTTATTGCCGCCAGAAGATGGCAAAAATAAAAAAAAAAATTTTGTACAGGAGGTTTCATTTTTTTAAATGTATAAAACATTATAAAACCTATACAAATTGGTATCCAGTAATCGTAGCACCCAAAGTATAAAGTAGACATGTCATTTGGGCACAGTGAAAGCTGTAAAATCCAAGCCCACAAGAAACGTCGCAAATGTGTTTTTTCACCATTTTCACTGCATTTAGAATTTTTTTTCCCCGTTTCCCAGTACGCGCCAGGAATATTAAATACCGTCACTACGAAGTGCAATTTGTTACACAGAAATAAGCCCCATACACGTCTCTTTATATAGCAAAAATAATTTTAGATTTTTGAAGGTGGGGAGTGAAAAAAAAAAAAAAAAATGCAAAAACAAAATGTCCAATCTAGGGCCTTTTGTTTGGTTTTAGGACGCAGTCCCATTTTTTCAGATCTGCCCTGTGCCACTATAAGTGGTTATAGCTTTGGAACACTTTAGATATCCAGAGGATTTGAATTGTTTCTCATGGCACATTGTAATTCAAATAGTTTAATAATTTGGATGATATCTTTTGTGTTTAGTGCGTGAAAGAAAAAAACGAAATTTGGTACAAATTCTTTATTTTCAAAGTTCTAAATTCTCTACTTTTGAAAGCGATAGTCATGTGCGCAAATTAATTCATAACTCACATTTCCTAAATTCTGCTTTGTTGGCATGGTTTTTTTAAGATTCCACATATTTTACTAGAATGTTATGAGGCTCAGAATTTAGATGCCTTTTTACATTTTTTGGAAAATCAGCAAAACCTGTATTTAGATGGACCGGCTCAACTTTAAATTGACTGTGAGAGCCTAAATAATGGCTAGAGTCTGAAATTACCCCATTATGGAAACAACTACACCCTCAAAGGACGAAAAAAGCACTTTTAAGGAGTTTTTTAACCCTTTAGGTTTTTATAGGGGTTAAACAAATGGAGGTACGGCTACAAAATTGTAAGATTTTTGACAATACACTCATTTTGGGTGGAAAATTAAACATTTTTAATGGATTAATGAAAAAAAAGCCCACACAGTTTGATACCTAATTTCTTCTGAGTGCACTGATACCCCTATGTGGTGGTACCTGATGTATGGGCGCACGGGCGTGCAAGTAGGGAGAAAGGCGCCACCCATTGCAGATTTGCAGTGTCAAATTGTACAGCTATATTTTTGTTTTTTTAATGTGGACCTATAGGGGCTTATGAGATGCACTTTTTTTGTATGTAATTTTGGGGCATCTGTAGCTAATTGGTGAGATTTTTTAACTCTTTGTTGGTGGAGGAAATGAAAATGATCAATTTTTAGGAACATTTTTGTGGGTTTTTTTTTGGCTGTTTTATAATACCATAAAATAGTATATTTTTATTCTATGGGTCGCCACATTACAAAAATACCTCATTTATATAGGTTTAAATTTTTTTTTTCCATTTTATTGAATGAAGGTAATTGGCGAAAATGTGGTTAATTTTAGCATCTATCATATGCATAACTTTTTTATTACCGCCTCACAATCTGTTTTTGTGAGCATGATTGCTCTTTTTAGGGTTCTTATTTTAGAATCATAACATTTTTTATCACTTTTTAGAGCATTTTTTTAAAGGTATTAATGAAAAATGATCTTTTTCGGAACGTTTTTTTCTCCGATGTTTACCGTGCAGGTCCAGTATGATTCTGTTTTATTAAACAGATTGTTAGGGACGTGGCAAAACCAAATATGTGGTGTTTTTGTGTTTTTTTAGTTTTATGCAAATGCATTTTTTCACCAATTTCATTGCATTTGGAATTTTTTCCCGCTCCAGGGAATATTTTGAAGGTGGGGCTTGAAAAATGGAAATGCGAAAATCAAAAATGGCACTTTTTTGCCATTTAAAAAAATTTTTAAATTCTATAAAAAGTGATCAAAAGGTCATACAGTCCTAAAAATGAATAATTGTAAACATCATCAAAGCTGCAAAAAACAAACACCTCCAAGCTTATGACACCAAAGTATAATAAAGTTATTAATGGCGAAGACGTCAAAATCCCCCCAAAAATTTTTGTACAGGTTTTAATTTTTGTTAATGTATGAAAACATTATAAAACCTATACAAATTTATTATCTGTAATCGCACCGACCCAAAGAATACAGTAGAACTGTCATTTGGGGCGCACAGCAAAATCCATAAAATCCGGCACAAATGCGTTTTTTTTACCAATTTCACTGCATTTGGAATTTTTTCCCGCTTCCCAGTACAACGGCATGGAATATTAATTACCACCACTTTGAAGTATAATTGTTACACAGAAAATAAGCCGTAACACAGCTCTGTACATGGAAAAATAAAAAAGTTATTGAGTTTTGAAAGTGGGGAGTGAAAAATGAAAACGCAATAACGATAAGGGCTGCGCGTTAAGGGGTTAAACCATATTCCCAATTATTGGTCATTGAATGCAGCTATTCAGCAATAATTCTGTGCTCACATAATTAAATACATTCACTATTATTCCATACAGGGTCAGGAAAAGCCGGCACTGATTTTGCATATGATTGGGATCAGGGATTGGAAGAGTGAGCAAAAACGTTCTCTTACATTTTTTCAATAATATTGAGCTGGTGGATATGACAAGAGCAATTCTAGAAGAAGCACAAAACTATTTACGAGGAAGAGGCAGATCGGGTGGAAACACTTTATTGCTACAGTCTCCAAGACTTCACACCTCATCATAGGAAATATGTGTTATCTGGATGCACGTGGGTCTCAGGTTGGTGGTTTTATATATAACATATTCAAATGATAGTGGGAGAAAAATATTTGCTTCTATTTTCTAAGTTTGTACAGTACCTGTTTCAGGCTTTCAAACTAAATGTTGTATAAGATAATATATAACTCTATTGCTGAAATGAAAAATATGGCTATTAAAATGGTCAACATAAATATCATAAGTAGAAAGCAATTTGTATGGACACATTCCTCATGGGAGCTTAGATGCACTCAGTTCAAACATATGGTAGATGTCTTATTCATACAATGCAAATTATTCATAAATATGTTAGTTCGCACATTTCTAATCGTAACTTTAATGACTACCTGACAAGGGGGCTTGTGTTGATCCTCTGTATCATAAAGCACATGAGAGACAGAAATTTACCCTTCTCGCATGTATAGGATTATAGAGTTTAAAATATTGTATATGTTACTGTCTGCTCAGAGACAGCACTCAGCAATTAAAAAATATTAACTGCAATAGAGAGAAGAGAGGGGTAAATATGCATTGTATGGGATTGTGCAGGATTTCAATGGAGTGTACTGGAAGTCTTTTCAAAGTATACTCCCGATATACATTTTATAACATATTATTCCACAGTTTACTATACAATACATACAATATTATGGATTGTTGATATTATGTTTCTTGTTATTTTGGGAAAATGCATCTCAACTACCCTAATGCCAAAGTTTTCTTTCTTTAGGTCACCTGACAGACAAGGATCCTGGTGTTTTGCTACGCTGCAAGAAGTGCTTTAAAAGAGAATGGTGGGTTATTATTCTGAAAGATAATGTAGCAAGGAAGGCTGCAGACTCGATCCCATTGACAGCAGTATAATTAGGGACATCCATATATTTAGAAGCATTATTGAGAAGAGTGGAATGTCAATCATCGCTGAGGAAAGGCAACAAGGATTTCCAGATTTGTGTGTTCCTATTTGGATGATTGCCATACAGTAGACTTTTATTCTTAGGGTTTTATAAAAGTAATGCATTAGGTAGATAGGAAATTTCTATTTACGATCTATCTGCCTACATTATCTGTTCTTTAGCATATCTAGAGAAGTCTAGTTTATACAATTTATTTACATTGGGTGCTCTTGCAATCGTTTGTGACCGAATAGGAAACTGTCTTAACCGACAGCATAGGCTGTCTTGTCTGCTTGTCTCCACTTAAGACACTTTTGATAAATCTGCACCAATGTATACTAGACATACCCAAACCAGAAAAAACTAATTACAATACAATAAAATAGCCTAGTGTATTAGGTAATAAAAAGTTTGTTCATAGAGTGAATTTTGGCGCAAATTATCTATTTAAGGCTACATTCACACAGACATTTGCCGGCAGAGCACAGCAGGCATGCAGTGGCGTGGGGGAGGAGGAGGGGCCCCTCCATAATAATGCATGGCGCCGTATTCCGGCGAAAGATAGGACATGTCCTATCTTTCTGCAAGCTACGGAACGGTAAGGTGCCGCACGTGTGGGGACGTTATGGGGGGACGTTTTTACGTCAGCCGTATATACGCCCCCCCATATGCGTGTGTGTGAATATAGCCTAGACTTTTTGTTAACAGAGAGTTGGGAAAGTATATAGAAGAGGCTAATTGTAGGTTTAAACTATAAAAAAAGTGTTTTATATCAATGTTTTATTTATTTTTTGTATTATTTATTTTTACTTTTCCAAATGACAAAATTTTCAAATTATAACAATATCTGATAATATATGTAAAACAAAACAAAAACCAAACCCATATTAAACTGGTGATTTTACTTTTTTTAATCCTAAAAAAAAAAAAAAAAAAAAAAGTCAGGGAAATATCTTTACAGGTATGTCCTGTTGTGGTTATTTGGATCCTTGTAAATTAAACTAACTATGCCTAACTGTAATAATAAGTACCGCAATTATAGGTCACATCAGACCTTGACTATTTGTCAAAAAAGGTTCTACTTGGTCTAAAAGAAAGTATTATAAGTTGTGACTAGTGTATCAAACTGATCATGCAATTAACGTGCAATGCTCCGCTCCCTCACCTCCCATATTATGTGAGCCCTTGTGTCAGGGTCTCTTCTTACTGTTTCCTGACACACTGTAGGTTTGTGTATTATATAACTTGCATTTGTTCGTCTTAGTTTAATTATGTGATAACCCCTTATTGATTAACAGAAATATGGAATTAATAGTGCTCTTCAAATATAATAATGCAAATACAATTGATACAATGGGGGAATGTGTATTGATCACTTGGACAATCATCTGTTGTAATTTGCATAGAAGTATTTTTTAACGTTTCCGGCATGGTATCTGGAAAAGGGCGTGGCACACAAAACATTGTCGTGCACAAAAAATATTTAAACGTGTGCTACGTGACAACATTTATACAAACTAACAAAAGGTTTAAAGTAGGACCTGCCCATGTACACTGCTGCAAAAGACTGTGTAGACAAATCAGAACTAGTGTTACCATGTGGCACAATAATAAAATCGACCCCTGTTTTAGCGCTGTAACCGGAAGGAAATCCTATAGGATAGGGATAGCAGTCTGCGCTGTAGGGAAGAACAGAGACATTATCTAGGGGATAATTGCTGGTGATTCTAATTCATACACAATGGGCGTCATTACCAAGGACCCGAATCGTGGTTTTCCGTCGCGTTACCCGAATATTTCCGATTATGCGCCGATTTTCCCTGAATGCCACAGGATTTCGGCGCACGCGATCGGATTGTGGCGCATCGGTGCCGGATGCACGCGAAGAAATAGGGGGGGGGGGGTGGCCGTAAGAAGACCCGACGGATTTGGAAAAAACGGGCACATTTTTTTTAAAAAAAGTGTCGCTTGACACGCGCTTAACCTGCACCCAGCATAGACTTGGGAACTTCAGTGAACTCCGATGAATTCAGCGCAGAAGCCACAGCTAGTGGACATCGGTCGCACGACCTTAGTGAAACGCCGGAAAACCGCGAATCCTCCACTGAGAACGTGCCGCTGGATTGTGACAGAAACGGGTAAGAAATCTGCCCACAATATCTGCACCTGCTGTTTTTTTTTGGGGGGGGAGGCCAATATCCCTTTATTTTATTTAAACACTTACTAACTCACCGTTTTTCCACATTAATGACCGTTTTTGTTTAGCTATATTTTATATGGGTTATGTTTGTTTTGTCGGAAGAAATATAGTTTCATATGCCTACTCATGAACTGTTTTATAACCTGAGAGTACATTTAAAAAAGAAAGCAAATTGTTTCTTATTACAAATTTTTCACCATTTATTTTGGAACCTAAATAATAAAAAACATGGTCAATACAGGCCAGTCATGGGTTCTATAGTTTGTTCCCAAGTGTTGAATTTGTATGTAAGTCGGAACTGTATATTTATAATTGTAGCCCAGCCAGAATTTTTTTTGTTTCTGTGACAATGGATTTTAAAAATGTTGGGTTGTCATAAACAACCAGATTAACAATAAAGCTTAAATTGCAGACACATTGACAACGGTTATCATGTTTATTGTAGCCCACAAGATAAGTACAGTAAATTACCAACATTCAGAGGGCAGTTTGCAAATGAGGGTTGTCTGTAAGTCGCGTTTTCTTAATTGCAAAACCAAAGTGTAAAATTTTTTTTTAATTACTTTCAATTTCACAATGAAATACTTTGAGGAAAATAAATATTTTTTGTATTGTCACTTTCAAGAAATCCTAACTTGAATTTTTTGTCAAATAGCTTTGTGAGTTTGTACTTTTATGCGTTAAAACCTGTATTTATATTTGTAAAACCTTGGGTACACGTTTTAAAATTATTTTTGTTGTGATAGATTAAAAAAATGTAAATTCACGGACTGTTATTGCTTTATTTTTTTATATTTTGTTCCACAGGATAAATACTATTATAATTTTCTATCCTGGGTTGGTTTGTGTTTTTTACTTTTATTTTAAAGACAGGGTTGTTTTTTTATTTGTTGTTTTTTTTTTTTTTTTTAAAACTATTTTTTTAAAACTATCTTTAATTTTACAAATTGACCAAAGCCAGGGTGGAGTCTCCAGGACTTATGGTGGTCCATGGAAAACTCCCCATGGTAACACGTAACTAGGACCAAACGGGAAGAGAAATGGGAGTAGGAAGATACTGATAAGAGTTTGTGGGCGGGGTGAGGGAGAGAAGGGGGGGAAGTAGTAGGTAGACAGGGAAGGTGGGGAGTGGAGGCACTCAGGTTAGGAGGCGGGAAGGAATAACCAAAAGAAATTGTACTTCAAATAGATTGCCTGTACTCGGCAGATTGTTGGAAGATGATCCATGGCTGCCAAGTGATTACTGACTTTAACATATGCCATGTATAGAGGAGGTGAGGTCCTCCATGTGCATGAGTCGTTCACTTTAAAAATCCACATTGATCGTTTGTGGAGTAGTCCGTTCCAGAGTACTGGAATGCAAGACCGGGACGCAATTATTAGGAAACGTAAGGGGGATCTCTTGTATGTCCGCGTTGAGACATCACAGTGATGGAGGATAGGGAGAGGAGGAATAGGAGTCCACCCAGATTGAGGAGATAAACGTTGCGGTTTCGCCCAGAAAGGGGCAGGACCGAACAGGAGCAAACATGTGCAGACGACCCCTCCTCCTCTCTCATCTCCGCATGTCGAAAGTACTAAGGAAGATCATGTAGCCTAGTGAGAACCCTATCATCATCTTGACATGAGTTTATAACGCTTCTGTATCTGGACTCACCGAGGCGCTGTGACATAGTTCGAAAACCCAAGAAGAAAAGAAGTAGCGTATCACCCGCACTACATTGATCAGCGAGACACAGTCGCTTTATTGTACGAAAGTTGCGGGGTTCTGTGTTCGACACCCACATATCATGCCACAGCGACCCTCTCGCTGCAATCAGCGATGCACTGGCCGTTCACGCGGTGTGGCCTTCTCAAACCTCAGGCACGCGAGAGACTTCCGGAGCAGCTGATACCTGCCTCGGGTTTGCGTTGTTTGGGAACAGTTTATACAACCAAAGTGTGAGATATATACAAAAGGAAATATTAAAAAACAAACAGTTAGTTACATTCAAGTATCTATCACTTAATTAAGTGACTACATAACAGCTGGGTTCCAAAAATAGAAAATACACTTAGTATCTACTGACGCAAAATTGGTCGAGAGTTTTTGCAGCTGGAAGACAAGGGAATATAAATACAATCCGAGGGGACAAGATTCAGGTTTGGAGGACACAGTAAGTATAATAGACGGTAGGACAACGGAAGAGGGGAGAAGAAAAAAGGGGGGATATGGGTATTCAAAACCTGTGTTTTTTGCTGGGGCGTGAGTGAAGAGTGCTCAAGTCAGCTTCGCCACTCGCATCAGGTATTGAGGGCCAGGGTCACATTATGGCTGTTTTGAATTGTACCCTGCTGTGATGTAGTACAGCCCCATTCAGTTTAGTGATTGCGTTGCCAGGACAGGGTTTTTCACAGGGTGACATGCTGCATATGATCGAATCCTTCTTTAGGCGCGGTGAATAACAGAGTTTGGAATCCTGTGGGAATTTCGACTGAGTCCCAGACCACATGACCCAATTGCACTGTTTTTTGCTGTAACTTCAGATGATAACCAAGCTGAATGGAAATGCCCCAAGGTTTAAAATTGCATTGTAAAGAATTGAATGAGATTTTTGGTTTTGCCATTCAAATTTCTGATAATCAGCTCATGGTAGCCTCAGATAAAAGGCTGAAAAGTGTGTTTGTCAGCCAATAAATGTCATATACTAGAAAAAGACCCAGGGAAAAGTAGGAAAAGAGGTGCAATAAGTGGCAGAATAATGTTCAGTACTAAAAAAATTTTTAAAGTAAAGCTTCACTTTTGACACAAGGGGAAGTCCTCAGTAAGGAAAAAGGCTCAGACAACCCATAAGTCATATATGTAGTACAGCAAAACATCCACAGAAAGATGGCCATTATTCCGGACTGCAGCCTCTGAGAATTTTACTGCATGTGTAAAAGACTAACGTACCGTAATACTCCCCCGAAAAATACTCACACCAAATATGTCCCCCTAATCCTGTCCCCAGCTCCCCTTTATAATTTTATAAATTTTTATTACAATTTGTGTGTGCTAACATAGCTTTAATTGATCCGACCTCTTACCAATTAAGAGGTTGGATCCACGTACAGGTCCCCTGGCAGTCGGCCATTTTCATGAGGGGTCCAGGCCTGATACACTCATGGACATGTAAGAATCGCCGGCAGCAGCGCATGTATTGCGCAACGTGCCGGCTTATCGATGCGCTGACAGCTCGCAGAGGGGTATTCAACCGGCACGTGAATAAGCGAGGCGCAGCGCCTGTCTGCATGCCGCCATCACATAAGCCGCCAGCAATTGCGCCAGCGATTCTTACATGTCCTGATGACCAGGGCGTGGAGGGGGTGTGTTGGCTGGCCCCCTCATGATACGCAACGACTGCCAGGGGACTGTTTGGTAAGAGTCATTAAAACTTGTTAGCACACACAAATTGGTAACTAAAAATTGAATAATAAATAAAAGGGCTGGGGACAGGATAGTGGGAACATTTTGATGGGGGTATTTCAGGAGTGAGAGGTTACTCTTTAAATTATTAATTGGCAATCTAGAAAGGATGGTTTTTAGTTGCCAAGATTTGAGAAGTACAAAAAAAGAACAGATTGTAATACATCTCTCTCTTTCAAATACTGCAAAGAAACACCTTTCTCACAATAATTCATGTCATGTAAATGAGCCTTGATGCTTATAGTAAATTACAGTCAGTCTTTGTATTTAATGTACTGTACATGATCCCATGGACGTCAAGCTGCTATTTGGGCTCACATATTGTAGATTATTGCTCAGCAGTAGGGTTTTATTACACTGATCAGCTGTACAACATTTGAACCATATAACCTTGTCAATCTTCAGATTGCCTGACACAGCTGAAATTGCCATTTACTGTGCAGTCACGTGCATACACATTAGCTGCTCATCACTAAAATCAGTCACTGATGTTCTGCTTAAGTATTATTCGTGCTGCAATAACCACAGTGATAACCACCAATAGAATAGATTCAGTTGAAACAACTGTATACCAGTGCTTGCTTTCCACCTTGGAATCTGTCTTATCAGTTCCCCCTATAAAATAAAATAATTACTGGGTTAGGCGCGGTACGCGAACAAGTATATTTGTGGCTCGGACCGACATCCAACGAATAGACTGTCGAGTGCCACTGCTGCAGTGCCGGCCGTCTTGGGCTACATTGGCTTGGGCAATTCTCATCTAGAAATAGGCGAATCGATATGGCAATTAGGCGCTACGGATTGTATACTGCATGTCAGCAAGATCGGACGCGGTAGGGTCACAGACCTGCAGAGAAATGCAGTGCAAGCACGCCTGTGAGAAGAGAGAGAGGCTGCTGAATTGAGATGAGGGGGAAAGGCAGACACAGTAAGTGGGAAGTTTAATGAAAAGGGCGACACAACGATGGCTACTGAATCAAAAGGGGGCTCATTGAATGAAGAGTAGAACATAGGACGGCATGGGGGGGTGAGAAACTACGTGGGCTCCCACTGAATGAAGGGGGGCACAAGGGGTCTCACTGAAAGAAGGGAGTTCCGATACAATCTCATTATTCACAGGGCTGATAAAGTCGATTTGTCAATTTTTCAACATTTTGGTCAAAAGTGTCTAAAGTTGTACAGTCCTAAGAATTTATCAATATCAAATGTCAGCTATCCTACCATAAAATAACCCTGACTAAAGTCTGGTACAAAGAAGTATGAAATATATTTTTTACAAACGATTTTAATTTTGTTTTAAAGGTATCAAAACATAACAAATCTATACATTATGTGACAGAACTGACCCAAAGAATAAAGTTGTGGTGTCACCTGGACCAACTATGTGAAGTCATAAAAACCATAAAAAGCAAAAAAAGGCAGAATGTATTTTTTTGTGAATCTACTGCACCTTGTTATTCTTACTACAAAATAAATTAATTTAAATCACAGATACTTAAAGGGAACCTACCACACGGATCTCCCTATTAAGGTAGATTCGGGTGGTAGGTGCATCATTAGACGTGAGGAATCCTTTTAAGGGCTAATCCTCACGTCCCACGCAGTTCTTTTTATAACCTTTATTCTGTATATATGCCAAAGTTCTTCTAAAGAGGCTACGCGGGCGGCGTGGAGTAGCGGAGCTGAGGCTACAGCGCGGCTGCTTCATGCCCCAGTAGCCCTTTGATTCTCCACACCAGATATCTATCACGCGCAGCTATGAGGAGCTGCGCGCCACAGTCTGCGAAGCTTGACATCTACGCATGTGCAGAACAGCAGGCCCCCGGCTGCGTGGTCATGCTTCAAAGCTGGAGCTACTGACGTATGCGCAGACTTTCAGCTTTTGCAGACGAGGATATCTGGTTGGAGGATATTTGGGGCATGGAGTAGCCGCACCGTGGAGCCCTCAGCTCTGGCTACGCCACGCTCCAGTAGCCTCTTTAGTAAAATTAGCATATTAAGGAAATAAAAGCTTAAAAAGTTTGACAGGACTGAGGGATTAGTTCCTTAGATGCACCTACCCCCGACTATCCTTCTAATAGGTTAGATCGTGGTGGTGTAGTGTTCCTTTAAAATGTGACATAATGGTTAATATATTGAAATCCCAATGTCTCCACTCCATTCTCTGTAGGCGTAACAGTAGCGCTACCGTACTTAGGGTTCTTTTATTTCTTTCTAACCTCTAAAATTAGAAAAAGAAAAATACCATAGAATTGATAAGACAAATATAACACAGTTCCATAGCCAAAGGAGGATTAAGCTCCAAACTACAGTATTACCAGAGCAGTCCTACTAGATCAATAAAACATATTAAAGAGAGCATGGTTACCACATTTTTTGATCTTACAATACAGCTAACAGCACAATAGTAACATTACGCACACCTTCTTTTAGCTAAAAAGTGTTTTCCTCACATCTCCATATAAATCAGCAATTATAACTTTGCCTGGTATCAGGGGTCTATATGAATTGTCTCACCACCTATCTGAATCTCTAGGCTCAATTTACACACCATCACATTCATTTTACCCTCCCCAGTAAAAAAAATAAATAACTGAAGTTAGAAAAGCTTAGCATAACAATTAAAAATCCCACTTGAACATCAATGTAAATATATATGCCATCCGTTCAGTCAGTTGCGCACGGTATTGTTGTTACCATGTCCATTTTTTCTTTTGGAATGCAGTAATTTTTCTGTCCAAAGAACGCAAATCACTGGATACCCCTAACGGAACATCAACAGATGACTCAAAAACCTGGACATGGCGTCAATGGGATTTTAACATAGAGGTTTAAACATCCCATTCTTTACTTTTTTAAGTGGAATTAAGGAACAGAGATGGTAAAGGAAGGTAGTGTGAAACTGCAATAATACCAACAGTTTGAAACATAAGTGTATAACACCCAAAAAGGATAATGTACATCAAATTGATTCTTTATAGGAATATACAGATATATTACAATGTGGCATTGCTTAACTCAACATACATACTAACTAAAAAAACACACACTAATAAACAATTAGTGCATGCGCCATAAAATGTTATTAAATGTCAAATGAATGGACAACAACAGACCAGGATGTGATATACACGCTTTTACCATAAAGATCGTCAGTCACTGCTGTTGTACTGGTAATGATCATGTGCCAGTTCATGAGAAAAAGGTTTTAGCACTGATTTGTCCTTGCAGTATTACTCATATATCATCTGCAGGATTAGGTTTCCACACGTCACCATGCACCGTGCACGCGCCCCTTTCAGGAGACTTCAGTCTGTAGCGTTGTTTACAGTCACTGACATTTCACTCTGACATGGTACCAGAGAGGCTGCTGGATTTTTCTACTCACTCCCTCCCTCTCCTGTCTTCACAAACCCTGTCAGACTGCCCATGATGTGGAAGTGTGTAGCAGGATCCAGTCCGCTGGGTCCCTAGAGGCAGATTGTAACACAGGTAGCCGGCTCTTCATGGAGTTGATGTTAAGACCTATGGCTGTATAACTTGATTCAAGTAGATGACAGAAAATATCGTCTACTATAGAGTAGTGGCTTCTCCCAATCTGTTTGAGCATCCTGTAAGTATGGGCTATATGGGCTAGACGCGTTTCGAGGTGTCTACCCCTTTCTCAATAGCTGTATACATCCTGGATTTTGGCCTGGTATTTAAACCACACATGTTGTCAAAACCTGTTTCTGGATTTGTCCATGTCATTGAACGGTCCATCTTTTTCTTTTCTTTCTCCTTTTCTGTCTAGAGCCGCCAGTCGTTTAGTACGTAGTGAGCATTATACACTAGTCCGGTGTGGGCCCAATGTTTACGGCAAACAACATCACGCATTATCTGTTAAAGCCCGATAATGTCATCGTACACAGCAACCCCGAATTATCCCCGATTCTTCATATAGAAGAAAAGTTCAGCTTCCTACATAACCAAAGTTAGGCTTTCAGGGTCTGTAGACAGGCTGAACTTAAGTCCACGTCAGTTCACCAGTCACGGTTTGCAGCCGCCCTTCACGGCTTCTCGGGGACTCCGTCCGGCCAACACACGTTAGCGTAGCTCAGGGCCCTAGTTTTGATGCGTAGTTCATCGCAAGTGTTTTTTTAGAACAGCCGGCAGACAAATCAGTGCCTAAAGTCTTTTTTATGAAACTGGGCTATAGCGATCCATTACCTTACCACCAGCATTGTTGAATGTACCGATCCCCACCTCCATATGCCTATACTTATATTTACATTACTGGTATGGTTGCTTTGTGGGTGATTAGACTGCCCATCACTAACCTATGGTTGATATATTCTTATAGATTGTTCCTTGGATTTGCATACAAAAGGCATCCATACTTTTGGCCCTTTAGAATGAGACTTTATATTTATCTTTTCATTTGTAGAATTACAAAACATGATTGGTAACAGAATTCAGTAGTGCAGGGATACAAAAAATAAAGTAGATCCAAGCCCACAAGAAAATGGTGCACATGCATTTTTTCACCAATTTCATTGCATTTGGAATTTTTTTCCCCGCTCCCAGTGGAATATTTTTGAAGGTGGGGCTTGAAAAATGGAAATGCGAAAAATCAAAAATGGCACTTTTTTGCCATTTAAAACCTCTCCCCTTTGTAAGCTATGTCAGTAGTTCATTAAACAGTTACGAGTCTGCCTCTTAGGAGGTATCCCACTAATTTGTCCAACAATACGCCGTGACTCCCACCACCCTATGAAGGAGCCTCTTGGCATTCCTGGGGAAACTGCGGATGGTTCAAAGGGGGCATATTTTAAACTAGTCAACGAGGAGATAAAAATCCCTTTGCACGCAGCATGGTGCTATGATATCATGATGCTCAAAGCTGGATGTAGATTCAATGGGAACATTAAAAATAGTGTACTAAGGTCCCAAAGAAGGGCAAGAAAATAAAAAATAATCTATAAACATTTGTTCTTGTAAACAACACTCCAATAAGTGGGCGAGGTGACAAGATAGTTGTAGCACGTATATTAGGCAAGTTAAGCAAGCTTAATTCCCTTTGCCACCAATTCTGTAATCCTATCCACAGAGTTGAACTCTCCACAAAAAAAAAGTGCGAGATTTCAGATTTAAGGCTTGGACATCCTCTGTTCAAGAGCAGAGTTACGTTTGCATAGGGTTACAGCAGTTTTGACAGCTATATTTTTTACTAGCTGATTACGATCCTGCAGGGAAAGCCTCTCTCCTGCAGGGTTGTAATCAGATAGTAAAGTATGGTGTTAAGTAATTTGACTAAAAGAGGGCGATAATTCGAGGCGATAGATGGAGTCGGGAAAACTTACCTATCTTAATTACCAAATAATTGGACCCACGGGGGGGGGGGGGCTATTGGAATGTCTGCAAGGCTAGTCGAGCAAGGAACACAGTGTCCAATTGCGATAATTAGCACCTAATAATTTCTGTTTTTTGGTATAAACCCAAAAAAACTGAAAATTCACCATAAACTCGCGAGAACAGTTGCATTATCACTGGGAGGGTTTGCGTGGTGTTTAAGAATAGTACTCGTCGTCTGCAATAGAGTGATAATCAGAGTGATGAACATCGAACTGCGTAGCTTATTTAAAAGGAGGTTGTCTGGCCAGACAGAATCCTAGCAAGGTTCCACTTGAAAAAATTAACGTCCAGGGGTAACAGTGGGAGATCTTGCCAGTACCATTGTCACATGAATTTTGCTTCATAAAATTTGCCAGGATATTACAGGCCCTAAACACCATTACCTTGAGTCGTAATTGGGGCATTCAAAGATGTAGTCCGTATTCACCTTGGTTAGCTCAACTCAGACAAAAATGGCTGACCTAAGGATCCCACATCAGTGAGATGAGTCTAAAGACATGTAGTAATCTATGAGATCATATTGATCCTTGCAAGGGTTCTGGGCTTTATCCATCGGACCTTTCAAGTCGAGGTGGTACCCCTACCTTTAGCCAGGTTAGCTAGGAGTTTTGCCTGACTTTTTCCATTATTTGCTGCAACTCTATTCAAATGGGATCTGGTGAAGCTTTCCTTTCTCTAGGCTGCTGGCCTCAGTGTCTATCGCGCTACATCAGACATATACGACCGTCTGACGGGCCGCACAGTCTGTGTGAAAGGAATCAGATGTATTTTTATGACACTACATTTATACATCTCTCAAATACCACTTTACAGCCTACCAGAAATAGAGAGTCAGTTGCATGTTTCCCATTGGCTCATGGTACTCAACCAATAAGCCTTCAATAATTTGACAAAATCCTCATCTGTCTTGAGGAATGATGGAAAAGGGCAAAGATAGTCTGATCTTTTGGAAAGTGAGTGGGTTCCCCAGGTCATCCCTTGTCCTCTATGGCTTCCCATATTGTCACGATGTCATGCGACCCACATCTAGGGTCGCAGACACCCTGCTTCCCTCATCCTCACTCACCTCTCCACGTCCTGTCAAGCTTCCTAGCACGCAAGTCCCGGCTCCTAGGGTGCACTCGCGCTACGGGGCTTTGCAAATTAAAAGGTGCCAGCGCATTTGAGATTGGCGCTGGCCGCTTCCGAAATAGTTACAAATATGTCCCTTCCCAGCATTCCCCAGCATTCTTTTGCTCTATGCCTAAGAGAAAGCGATTACCTGTGACCTGTCATCTGTATTGTCCTCCAGTTATGTGACCCTGGACCTGTCCCAATTCGCTCCATCAGCTGCTGACTGAACCTCATGCCCCATAATCTATGACCCGAACCTTGCTGTCGTCTTGACCCGAGATTTGCCTGCCTGACTTGTACTAGACATGGCGGACAAGTAGCACTGTGAACGAAATGGAATTACAATGCACCGACAACACAGACAAGGACAAACCTGCTTTGTGGAAGGATCTGGTGAAAGAAAACTGTGTGAAAATTAGGATTAAGGTAAAAGGTTAGGATTGTGTGTAATAGTATTTAAAAGAGAGTGCATGCTGAAAATTGGTTATAGTGATGGTTTGTTGTGATGCTTGATCTATTGTTTTAGAATGTGAAATTGTAGTCTTGTGCTGGTGATGCGTACTGCTGCGATAGAAGATGAAATAAGTTCGTCAGTGTGGTGATGTGGTGTCGTAGGCGGGGCGGGACTGAACAGGGCGGCTAGGTGCGGTGACGCGACCCTGTGAGCTAGCGGGCGGCTACTCTGAAGCACTCCCCTCAGTGAGTTAGTAGTTAGCGTAATTGGATGGTGATCGGATGGTGTACTGTGTTGTGGTGGCGTGTGGTTGGGTGTTGTGGGTATGTTGTCGATGTGTGATTTGATAGGTGCCGTGTTGGTTGTGAGATTGTGGTTAGTGTTTTGCTGCGGTAGCGATGGGGTCTGGCGTTGGCGCTGCGTGGTAGTACGGATGGGGGTTGGTGTGGGTGATGGGTATGTTGTTGTGGTTTGTGAGTTGCTGTAGTGCGTGGTTGGTTGGTGGTTCTTTGTGAGTGTCCAGGCGTTCACTTGATCTTTATGGTGGCAGAGGGCATAATACTCTCTCCTCTGAAGGAGTAACGCAGATTGCAGATTCTCTCATCTCTCCACTGAATGTTATGACTGGTGTGAGAAGCATTTTTGTGGGGATGCTCAAAAAAGTTGTGAATCAGAGAAGCAAATGCACAAAGTGGCTGAAGTGAGAGCTTACTTTTGTCAACTTCTTGAGGAAAAAAAAATCTTCAAATAGTATTGGTTACGGTCTGTCTGGTTTCTCGTTGCCACCGTCGGTGCCTGAATTGTTGTCGGGTCCACTACGCCCGTATTTCACCATGTTTTGGTTTCTCTTGCAGCGCTATGGGCTTCGGAGATCAGCTGCTGTGAGGATTCCTCCGATACTGACAACCAACACTGTGCAGGGAACAGGGCATCACAAGTTCAAAAACATCTGGGGCCCTACCCCGGATCTTTTGGCCTGTGCTCCGATGTACACAGCAGGACTCTTTATTCACTGTTTGGTATTCTCTTGCAAACTCTCCCCTCTATCTGCCTCCGCGGGGAGGGAGGATTAAAATGGAAAGCTTTAGGGTATTCCTGAAAGACATTACAGGGACTGGTGACAAGGACATAACTGGCTGTTGGGGGACATTACTGGAGGGCGCTGTGGGGATATTACTGAGGGCAAGTCGAGGACAGTACTGAGGGGGCTTAAGCCACATTTACTGGTGGGGGGATCTGTGAGGGTCAGGCTGAGGAGGGGGGGGTGGAGGAAATTACGGGGGCTGTGGAGATAACAACTGGGGATGTGGAGACAGTACGGGGATGTGGGGGATAAAGAAATAGAGGAAGAGGCAGTGAGGGACATATAGAAATAAATGACCTCTTCTGGGCAATTGAGTAAATGTGATAGTGAGATAATGGGGCACATTTACTTAGCCGCCACAGGAGTCCGAGGTGTCCGACAATCATGAACTGCGGTTCATTAACAAAGATCATTCGCACGATTTCCTGCAAGTGTCATTCCCCCGATCAGGTCCACCTTCTTGTCCCGGGCATGTATACGGCTTGGATGTGACAAATTTTTAAGATAAATCCCGCTATTTGACGAATCGACGTCCCAACACCTGTGTGTCACATGAAATCCGATCGTGTGCGAACACAATACCCTACTAAATCCCTTTCCCAGCGGTTGGTGATCCACGAAAAGGCCGAAACCCGACGCTAAATGCAAACCACAGGGACCCTTGAGCCTACAAGCCCTATCTAATGCAGATCGTCACACCCATCATCATTTAGGAAATAGCAGTTTCTTTGCATTCAAAGGTATATCCCTAAAGTGTAGTGTCATATCGTTTTGCCTCCAGTTTTCAAAAATAGCAGGTCTTTCTAAAGGCTACATCCAGGCATGAGCCTGTATATATGTGACATTTATCTGTACGCAGCACGTATGTAACCCATATTTTATAGTTTCACCATAGACTTGCTAGGGCATACGGAACTGAAATACGTTACCGAAACTAGGACATGATATATATGTTTTAAGCTAGTTAAGGTTACGTTCGCTGTCAAAAATGGCAATATAATGGTTGGACATATTGTTCATTGAAATGAATGCGGCCGTATATGCAAAACCCATAAAAAAGCGGTATGGGACGGATATGTCAGTTTTCATACGTCCGGTAATGTAGCTCCGACTGCCGTATTCATTCCAAAATAGCAAGCGTTTCTCGTGTGCTCCATATGTTTTTACTCTTCTAAAAGTGTGGGTGAAGAATTGCCAATTGTGTCAAAAATGAGGAAAGTAGGAAGTAAGGGAAGGGAAAGATGATGGTGGTGATGGAGCTGGAACCAGGGAGAGAGGACATTGATCTATCTATGCAAGCTACACTGGGGCAGCAAGCAAGAAGAGAGTGCAGCAGGAGCACTGCATCACCTCCATTTTTTTTTTTGAATTTTGAAGATACTAAAAATGTCTGATTTGTTTTGCCATCTTTGGCCACCATTCTTTTCATTTGGAATTTGGCTGATTTTTTCCTTCTTACAGATTTTGCAAGTATTTTTGCAAGTATTGAAAGCATCGCGGTTGACCGAGAAAAATAAATTTTAATTTTCTCCCATTTTACATTAGTATCATCAGTGTCAGTATGTGATTCCCGGGTATAATCCTGTGTGCCAGCCCTGAATTCTGGAAATTAGCCTTTTAAATTTAATATTTTTGATTTTCCCACCTGTTTTGCCTTTTTACAGTGTTTTTTAAAAGGAAAATGTTTTGTTTATGATCCTTTTTTCCAAGGGTTCCTGGACACTGATATTTTGCACAATCTCCACATTGTAGAAATCACAGGGTCCAACAACGCATCACCTTTGGGGCTCGTCTATTGAGCTGTACAATAAAATTATCCTTCAGAAAGTTGATAACATGGTCTCCCTTCACAGTATGAAGAACGAGTCCGACCCTTCCAATTTTATTTGAAAATTAAAGTCTCACATGATCACTACTGTCCCCTCTTGTGCAGTCCATCCATCTGTGTATATAGGTGACCCTCTATACCTCAGAGTGTTAAGGGGTCTATTAAATTAACAAAAAAAAATTCTAAGAGAATCCCATTGGCTTTGAATTCAACCACAGGAAACAATTAATGGGGGGGACCTCATAGGAAATAATTAATGAAATGGGGGGGGGGGGGGCATATTCAATAATTAAGAGGTTCCAGTATATTTAATAATGAAATTGCATAAAAAGAAGGCACGAAGATCCGTCAGGGGGTAATGAAGAGGCAGGTGTAAATAGCTCTGGAGGAAAAAATGTCCTCAGCGCCAATTAATGGTGTGCTGAGTCTTAAACATTCCTGAAGCCATGCATCCTGGAGACGGGGATGCGCGGGGGACGGGACGTGGACGGGAAAAAAGGAAACGGGAGCAGCCGTGACATGTGTCTTCCTTTTTCTCCCCCCGATTCCTAGTTTAAAAACTCCAACCACCCCTGATGGGATCTTCTCCCCCAGCACAGCTGCCACCAAACATACACAGGGGGCTGGCAGGGATACACTCCAGGGGGCGGCAGGTATACACTCCAGGGGGCTGGGCCAGGCCTATACAACGAGGGGGCCTGGCAGCTATACACTCCAGGGGGCTGCGGCTATCACGCCAGGTGGTGGCAGGGCTGGCTATACACCTCCAGGGGGCTGCAGGTGGCTATACACTGCAGGGGGCTGGCAGGCATAACACTCCAGGGGGATGGCAGGCTATACACTCCAGGGGGCCGCCCAAATGCATTTCCATCCTTAGCTTATACTCAAAACAATAGGTTTTTCCAGTGATTTTGTTAAAATTAGGGGGTCTCGGCTATCTCGGGAGGCTATACTCCTATCAGGAGTTGCAATGAGGCCTTTAATCAGGTCTGTCAGAAGAAAGAAAAATGCTGTGGAAACTGCTGAGACTTCATTTTGTTGTGTTGAAAGAATTTCCACTGAATTTGGATCAGCCTGAAATTTTTGAGACCCTTTATGACATGTTATTTTGATGCTCGTTTGATCCATTTTTATATTTATTATTATCAGTTAATCAACTATGTAATTAATAATGTAATATTGAAAAAAATATATTAGGTAATTATAGAGTTGGTAAAAATCTTAGGAATAACTGTATGGTGATTTTATGCCTTATGTAATTAAATGTAATTGTTTAATGTAGAAACACATATTGACCTAATGATAGCAGTTGATAGTCACTCTCATCTACATGAGTAAGTAAAAAATGAAATAAGGAAGCTCCTGATACTATTAAACTGTAAATGATACAGAGAGAAAATCTGCCAGACCTACAGTACTCTATTACGTAGAGTTGAATGGATTAACAGCTTGGCTTCATTCAACACCCACTGTAATCGCACTTAAGGAGAGTTAACTACCATCTCCTTTCTTTAACAAATAAACAAAAGAGAACTGCCACTGAAGTCCTTATCATTCAATCCCAGTACTGAGATTTAATTGAAACAGCAAGACTACTACGGTTGACAGCCTACACGTTGATGTTTTTTCTAAAAAAAAAAAAATCTTTGCTGCATGGTGATTTTTACATATGTTTTTTTAAAAGAGAGTTTAAAAAAAAAAAAAAAGGTTTATATATTTCAAGATCTTCTTGTAAATTTTTAACCAATATTATTTTCAACGAAGGTATACAACAACTGGTCTTTGGAAGTTGTTCTATAGGGTTAAGCAAGTCAATCTCAACAGAAGCTAGTTCGTATCATCCCCAACGACACTCGGTAGACTGACAGATTAACGGCCCAAACAGCTGAAACTGAAAAGTTTGTACAGAATCAAGTTTGCTAGTGTAGGTAACTGGGCAAAACAAGTGTTGTGTGTGTTGTACTTATCAAAAACGTTAACAGAGAAACCATATTATAATTGTGTCATTAGTTATCACTGTACTGGATGATAAATCTTTTGTTTATAAACTGACAAAATTTTGGTTGCTGTTGTCCAAAGAATTTTTGGCACACAATGCTTTATTCCATGAGAGTGAACCTTTTCTAAATGACACACTGCCTTTTGTATAACTTTCCAAGTCCCTTCCCCATCCTTAGTTAAACTTAATGGACAGTTGTCTTTCTCACACAGTATAACTTTGTAACTATATAGAAACGTGTTAAAACTACATTTTGTTGCAAAATACTTAACAGATGTCAGGCTGATGCTGCTTAAAACAACCCAAAGACATACAGTCAGAAGATTCATTTTCAGGGCAATGGCAATTCCAAAAACAAGCTTGGGTCAGCAGCAAATAGCGAACAACCAGATTCAGAACAATCCAGAACTGTCAAATTAAATGCAGAATGGAATCAGGATCAATACCGCAGGCGCCTTCCCCCGTGGGAGTAGGGTGTCTTATCAACGAAGATGTTACTTTTTTGGTAAATTACAGATTTTAAAGGGTGCTCTGGCCCATATATATATTGATAAGAAAGTGTACCCTACCTTAGGACCAGGAGCAGGATGATGGCGAGGAATGCCAGAAACCAATTGAGGCATACTAACTAGTTTGGAGCAAAAACATGAAGGAGGCTTTGAAAAGGGAATCTATCGGCATCAGGCAAAAGTGTTAAAAGTAAAAAGTACAAATTATTTGAAGGAAACTAAAATTCACTGAACCTCGTACCTTTTCTATCACATAAGCCAATTTACTTACCCAAATACACGATTTTTCCCCTAGTACCAGCAGTCTGTCATTAATGTCCCAACCTTTTATGTTGAGCACTGTTATCAAAGCCTTGTATAAAGGCCAAATATATAGCACAGTCCCCCGCTCCCCCAGGTCAGTCTACCAGTTACACCTCATAACGCGAAGTGCCAATAGATTGTTGACAGGACCGATCTGCCAATCCAAAACCCATCTGATGCAGGTAATAAGGTTATATGTACGCGAGATATTCCAGGATAGCATCTCTAACAAAACCCCTCAATTTTTCCACATGCAAAGTGTTGCAGGATTGCATTTTTGATCCTTTTTTAGTGATATTGATAGCACTATTGCTTTGCGCACCAGTCCTAGGAACAAAAACCAAGTCCTCAGTCGAGGAACGTTAAATATTACAATGTCTATCATCGTGACATTATATTCATTAGGCAGAACCTGGTGGCTGTATGCCATGCGCTGAGCCCCGGTGATTTGTCTATCTATTGCTTCAGTTTATTGTAGGTCAGAAACCCGTTAGCTCCTCTGTGGTTTAACACGGTTGACTTCCAGAGGAATTACATCTATTCTCCAATGTGCGAATGAAGGTGCTTAGTGCGCCATGGCAAACCAATACAGCTCCCTTTAAAATATTCTGAGCACTGGCCAAAGTGAGAGTGAGCTGTAATGCGCGACATGGTTTAATCATGGCAAACTAGAGCCATTCTTCCTTCAGGTGACTTGATAAAATCTCCCAATTGCTCCGCAGGTTTGCCTTAAGCTCCCTCCCTACTATAAGTTGGTTGAAAATTTGTCCTCCTGAAGCTTAGAGTGTTTCGCTGCCCCTCACTAACCCTCTAGTAAGGCTGTATACCAAAATCACTTGATATTGTGATCAATATACCAGGTTTCCCCCAACATATTATTTTTGTACCCTGCTCGGTTGTAGCGTTAGGTATACCTCGTTGTTGGCTCCGAGGACTAAGCGATCAGTTATTGTCTTTTGTCATTGGACAAAAATGACTACCTTAACCCTATAGCAGCAGATAAAACGTACACTGACTTAAGCCTTATTTGTGACATGGGAAAGTATGAACGCAGGATGACGGCTGAGAACCCCTTATAATAAACTTGATAAAAAAAAAAATGGGGGGGGGGGGGGGGGGGGGGGGGGGTGTGGTGCGGGGGGGGGGGGGGGGGGGGGGGTGGGGGGGGTGGCGGGGGGGGGGGGGCGCGCGCGGGGTGGGGTGGGGCGGGTGGGTGGAGGTGTAGGGGGGGGGGGGTGGGGGGGGGGGGGGTGGGGTGGGGGCGGGTGGATGGGCTGGGGGAGGGGGGGGGGGGTGGGGAGGGGGGGGGGGGGGGGGGGGGGGGGGGGGGGGCCGGGTGGGGGGATGGCGAGGGGGTGGGGGGGGGGGGGGGTGGGGGGGAGGATTGGGGCGAGGGGAGAGGATGGGGGTCGCGTGGGGGGGGGGGGGTAGCGGGGGGGGGGGGGGGGGTGGGGGGGGGGGTGGGGGGGGGGGGGGGGTGGGGTGTGGGGGGGGGGGGGGGGGGTGGGGGGGGGGGGGGGGTGTGGGGCTAACACCCGCATGGTGCTAGCAGCATGGTGTTAAACCTTTGATCGCGTCCAGCAAAGCTGCCGATGGCATTAGCGAGCCGGCAGAGAAGTGGGCATTGCCCTCTTGGCTCAGATCATCGCTTCTCGTGACGTCATCGGGGAGCGGCGATCTGTTGCCATCTGACAGCCTCTGGGTCACACCAAAGATCCGAGGCTATTACAATGTGCGATTTGTACTTGTAATAGATGGTGTTGTAAAATCCCCATATACGGCCATACGGTATGGGGAGTCTGATAAATAGAAAAAAAACCCCCAAAAATTCATATCCCCCCCCCCCCCCTTTCCCTAGAAGTCATATAAATATAATAAAAACACCAAAAAATCATAAACACATTAGGTATCGCTGCATCCAAAAATGCTCCGATCAAATATAATAACTTTTTTATTGCATAACCCCACCACAACCGAAAATAGCGCCCAAAAACCGTAAATTGGCATTTTTTGCCATTTGAAAAATATTTTAAAAATTCAATAAAAAGTGATCCAAAGGTCATAGAGTCCTAAAAATGTGTAGCATTGAAAAAGTCATCAAAAGTTGCAACAAAAAATGACACCACCCACAGTCTGTATACCAAAGTATGAAAAAGTATCAGAGCGAGATGGCACGGGGAGCGGTGATCCGTTGCCATGACAGCTTGGGTCTCACGAAGGCCGAAGCTGTCTCGTTTTAACCATTCATTACCATGTGCTATCAGCACATTGTAATGAATGAGGAGTAAAATCCCCATAATGCCCATATTGCAGTATGGCAGTATATGGTAGGATCGATCAGACAACCTAGGGTTAAAGTACCCTAAGGAGTCTGAAAAAGTAGTAAAAGTAAAAAAAGTTAAAAAAAAAATTATAATATAAAAACTAAAAATTCAAATCACCCCCTTCCCATAGAAACTGATATTAATATAAATAAACAGCAAAAATCATTAACATATTAGGTATCGCCGCGTCCAAAAATGTCCGATCTATCACAATATAATAACGGTTTATCACTGCGTTTAACCCCTTAACGGAAATAACGTCCAAAGTCAAAATTCATTTTTTGCCATTTTGTGAAAATATAAAAGAATTATTAATTAATTAATAAAAGTGATCAAAAAGTCGCACAGTCCTAAAAATGATAGCAATGAAAACGCCATCAAAAGTCGCAAAAAATGACACCACCCACAGCTCCGTACACCAAAGTATGAAAAAGTTATTGCCGCCAGAAGATGGCAAAAATAAAAAAAAAAATTTTGTACAGGAGGTTTCATTTTTTTTAATGTATGAAAACATTATAAAACCTATACAAATTGGTATCACGAATCGTAGAACCCAAAGTATAAAGTAGACATGTCATTTGGGCCACAGTGAAAGCTGTAAAATCCAAGCCCACAAGAAAACGTCGCAAATGTGTTTTTTCACCATTTTCACTGCATTTAGATTTTTTCCCGTTCCCAGTACGCGCCAGGAAAATTAAATACCGTCACTACGAAGTGCAATTTGTTACACGAAAATAAGCCCAACACGTCTCTTATATGCAAAAATAAGTTTAGAGGAGAAGGTGGGGAGTGAAAAAAAAAAAAAAAAACATGCAAAACAAAAATGTCCAATCTATTAACCCCTATGGCCTGTTTGGGTTTTTAGGACGCAGTCCCATTTTTTCAGATCTGCCCTGTGCCACTATAAGTGGTTATAGCTTTTGAACACTTTAAGATATCCAGAGGATTTGAGATTGTTTCTCATGGCACATTGTATCAAATTAGTTTAATAATTTGGATGATATCTTTGTGTTAGTTTCGTTATGAAAGAAAAACGAAATTTGGCAAAATTTGGTAAAATTCTTATTTTCAAAGTTCTAAATTTCTCTACTTTTGAAGCAGATAGTCATTGCAGCCAAATTAATTATAACTCACATTTCCTAAATGTCTGCTTTATGTTGGCATGGTTTTTTAAGATTCCACATATTTTACTAGAATGTTATGAGGCTCAGAATTTAGATGCCTTTTACATTTTGGGAAAACAGCAAAACCTGTATTTAGATGGACTGCTCAACTTTAAATTGACTGTGAGAGGCCTAAATAATGGCTAGAGTCGTAATTACCCATTATGGAAACTACACCCCTCAAAGGACGAAAAAAGCACTTTTAAGGAGTTTTTTACCCTTTAGGTGTTTATAGGGGTTAAAACAAAATGAGGTACGGGCTACAAATTGTAAGATTTTTTGACAATACACTCATTTTGGGTGGAAAATTAAACATTTGTAATGGATATAAATGAAAAAAAAGCTCCACACAGTTTGATACCTAATTCTCTGAGTCGAGTCACTGATACCCATATGTGGTGGTAACCTGATGTATGGGCGCACGGCTGGGCATAGTATGGAGAAAGGCGCCATCCATTGCAGATTTGCAGTGTCAATTGTACAGGCTATAATTTTTGTTTTTTAATGTGGACCTATAGGGGCTTATGAGATGCACTTTTTTGGTAGTTGTAATTTTGGGGCATCTGTAGCTAATTGGTGAGGATTTATTAACTCTTTGTTGGTGGAGGAAATGAAAATGATCAATTTTAGGAAATTTTTGTTGGGTTTTTTTTTGGCTGTTTATCAACCATAAAAATAGTATATTTTTATCTAGGGTCGCCACAATTACAAAAATACCTCATTTATATAGGTTTAAATTTTTTTTTTCCATTTTATTGAATGAAAGGTAATTGGCGAAAATGTTGTTATTTAGCATCTATCATTGCATAACTTTTTATTTACCGCCTCACAAATCTGTTTGTGAGCATGATTGCTCTTTTTAGGGTTTTATTTTAGAATGCATAACATTTTTTTTATCACTTTTTAGAGCATTTTTAAAGGTATTAATGAAAAATGATCTTTTTCGGAACGTTTTTTTCTCCGATGTTTACCGTGCAGGTCAGTAATGATTTGTTTTATTAAACAGATTGTTATGGACGTGGCAAACCAAATATGTGGGTTTTTTGTTGTTTTTTTATTTTATTTTTATTTATTTATTTTCTTCTAATGTGTAGTGTTTTTACCTTTTTTACCTAGAACAACTTGAACCGCGATGCTCTGATGCAATTCTGTAGCAAATTGTCTGAGCATGCAGACACATGTGCAGACAGTTTACAGTCAGACCTGGAGGGGTCGACTGTCAGGCACATCGGGCAGCCACAGGGCATTTGGCAGACCTCGGGGCTGCCTAGATGTGGTCCCCGTAAGCGGGCATGGTGATCCCCGGTAAGCGGCATGGTGGATCCGATCCATAGGCGAAGCATGAACGTGGCATGTAGGGGTTAACAGTCGCGATAGAGTCGACCCGGTCACTAATGTTAGCGCACGGTGTCAGCTGTGATAGACAGCTGACAGCCCTGCTCTGGTGCCGTTCTGTTCGTGAGCCGATGCCAGAAGTGGGACGATAAGGCGCGTCCAGATGTGGAAGTATCTATCCGCAGGGATGTACTATAACGTCCTGGTGCACGTAGGGGTTAAAATAATGTTTTTTTCAGGGAAAAAAAAAAAAGAAAAAAGTAAAAAAAAAATGCCACTTTTGCCATTTTGAAAAATATAAAAAATTCTGTAAAAAGTGATCAAAAGTACTTACAGTGCTTAAAGAATAGTATCTAAAATAATCAAAAGTCATAAAAAATGATTCCTACCCACCAGCTCTGTACGCTGAAGTATGAAAAAGTTATTAGTGCCAGAAGGAAACAGGAGGTTTCGTACAGGAGGTTTTAATTTTGTAAACATATGAAAACATAAAACCTATACAAATTTGGTATCTCCGTGATCGCCACCAACCCAAAAAAAAAAGTAGATCCAAGGCCACAAGAAAATGGTGCACATGCATTTTTTCACCAATTCATTGCATTTGGAATTTTTTCCCCGCTCCAGGGAATATTTTGAAGGTGTGGGCTTGAAAAATGGAAATGCGAAAATCAAAAATGGCACTTTTTTGCCATTTAAAAAAATTTTTAAATTCTATAAAAAGTGATCAAAAGGTCATACAGTCCTAAAAATGAATAATTGTAAACATCATCAAAGCTGCAAAAAACAAACACCTCCAAGCTTATGACACCAAAGTATAATAAAGTTATTAATGGCGAAGACGTCAAAATCCCCCCAAAAATTTTTGTACAGGTTTTAATTTTTGTTAATGTATGAAAACATTATAAAACCTATACAAATTTATTATCTGTAATCGCACCGACCCAAAGAATACAGTAGAACTGTCATTTGGGGCGCACAGCAAAATCCATAAAATCCGGCACAAATGCGTTTTTTTTACCAATTTCACTGCATTTGGAATTTTTTCCCGCTCCCCAGTACAACGGCATGGAAATTAATTAACCACCACTTTGAAGTATAATTGTTAATTTGTTACACAGAAAATAAGCCGTAACACAGCTCTGTACATGGAAAAATAAAAAAGTTATTGATTTTTGAAGGTGGGGAGTGAAAAATGAAAACGCAATAACGATAAAGGGCTGCGGCGTTAAGGGGTTTAACCATTTCCCAATTTTATTGGTCATATGAATGCAGCTATTCAGAAATTAATTCTGTGCTCACATAATTAAATACATTCACTATTTTATTTCCATACAGGGTCCAGGAAAAGCCGGCACTGATTTTGCACTTGATTGTGGATCAGGGATTGGGAGAGTGAGCAAACACGTTCTCTTACATTTTTTCAATAATATTGAGCTGGTGGATATGACAGAGCAATTCTTAGAAGAAGCACAAAACTATTTAGAGGAAGAGGCAGATCGGGTGGAAACACTTTATTGCTACAGTCTCCAAGACTTCACACCTCATGCTAGGAAATATGATGTTATCTGGATGCAGTGGGTCTCAGGTTGGTGTTTATATATATAACATATTCAAAATGATAGTGTTGGAAAAATATTTGCTTCTATTTTCTAAGTTTGTACAGTACTTGTTTCAGTCTTTCAAACTAAATGTTGTATAAGATAATATATAACTTTATTGCTTGAAAGGAAAAATATGGTATTGGACACATTTTTCTCATGGGAGCTTAGATGCACTCAGTTCAACATATGGTAGATGTCTTCCTCTCCCCTTTGTAAGCTATGTCAGTAGTTCATTAAACAGTTACGAGTCTGCCTCTTAGGAGGTATCCCACTAATTTGTCCAACAATACGCCGTGACTCCCACCACCCTATGAAGGAGCCTCTTGGCATTCCTGGGGAAACTGCGGATGGTTCAAAGGGGGCATATTTTAAACTAGTCAACGAGGAGATAAAAATCCCTTTGCACGCAGCATGGTGCTATGATATCATGATGCTCAAAGCTGGATGTAGATTCAATGGGAACATTAAAAATAGTGTACTAAGGTCCCAAAGAAGGGCAAGAAAATAAAAAATAATCTATAAACATTTGTTCTTGTAAACAACACTCCAATAAGTGGGCGAGGTGACAAGATAGTTGTAGCACGTATATTAGGCAAGTTAAGCAAGCTTAATTCCCTTTGCCACCAATTCTGTAATCCTATCCACAGAGTTGAACTCTCCACAAAAAAAAAGTGCGAGATTTCAGATTTAAGGCTTGGACATCCTCTGTTCAAGAGCAGAGTTACGTTTGCATAGGGTTACAGCAGTTTTGACAGCTATATTTTTTACTAGCTGATTACGATCCTGCAGGGAAAGCCTCTCTCCTGCAGGGTTGTAATCAGATAGTAAAGTATGGTGTTAAGTAATTTGACTAAAAGAGGGCGATAATTCGAGGCGATAGATGGAGTCGGGAAAACTTACCTATCTTAATTACCAAATAATTGGACCCACGGGGGGGGGGGGGCTATTGGAATGTCTGCAAGGCTAGTCGAGCAAGGAACACAGTGTCCAATTGCGATAATTAGCACCTAATAATTTCTGTTTTTTGGTATAAACCCAAAAAAACTGAAAATTCACCATAAACTCGCGAGAACAGTTGCATTATCACTGGGAGGGTTTGCGTGGTGTTTAAGAATAGTACTCGTCGTCTGCAATAGAGTGATAATCAGAGTGATGAACATCGAACTGCGTAGCTTATTTAAAAGGAGGTTGTCTGGCCAGACAGAATCCTAGCAAGGTTCCACTTGAAAAAATTAACGTCCAGGGGTAACAGTGGGAGATCTTGCCAGTACCATTGTCACATGAATTTTGCTTCATAAAATTTGCCAGGATATTACAGGCCCTAAACACCATTACCTTGAGTCGTAATTGGGGCATTCAAAGATGTAGTCCGTATTCACCTTGGTTAGCTCAACTCAGACAAAAATGGCTGACCTAAGGATCCCACATCAGTGAGATGAGTCTAAAGACATGTAGTAATCTATGAGATCATATTGATCCTTGCAAGGGTTCTGGGCTTTATCCATCGGACCTTTCAAGTCGAGGTGGTACCCCTACCTTTAGCCAGGTTAGCTAGGAGTTTTGCCTGACTTTTTCCATTATTTGCTGCAACTCTATTCAAATGGGATCTGGTGAAGCTTTCCTTTCTCTAGGCTGCTGGCCTCAGTGTCTATCGCGCTACATCAGACATATACGACCGTCTGACGGGCCGCACAGTCTGTGTGAAAGGAATCAGATGTATTTTTATGACACTACATTTATACATCTCTCAAATACCACTTTACAGCCTACCAGAAATAGAGAGTCAGTTGCATGTTTCCCATTGGCTCATGGTACTCAACCAATAAGCCTTCAATAATTTGACAAAATCCTCATCTGTCTTGAGGAATGATGGAAAAGGGCAAAGATAGTCTGATCTTTTGGAAAGTGAGTGGGTTCCCCAGGTCATCCCTTGTCCTCTATGGCTTCCCATATTGTCACGATGTCATGCGACCCACATCTAGGGTCGCAGACACCCTGCTTCCCTCATCCTCACTCACCTCTCCACGTCCTGTCAAGCTTCCTAGCACGCAAGTCCCGGCTCCTAGGGTGCACTCGCGCTACGGGGCTTTGCAAATTAAAAGGTGCCAGCGCATTTGAGATTGGCGCTGGCCGCTTCCGAAATAGTTACAAATATGTCCCTTCCCAGCATTCCCCAGCATTCTTTTGCTCTATGCCTAAGAGAAAGCGATTACCTGTGACCTGTCATCTGTATTGTCCTCCAGTTATGTGACCCTGGACCTGTCCCAATTCGCTCCATCAGCTGCTGACTGAACCTCATGCCCCATAATCTATGACCCGAACCTTGCTGTCGTCTTGACCCGAGATTTGCCTGCCTGACTTGTACTAGACATGGCGGACAAGTAGCACTGTGAACGAAATGGAATTACAATGCACCGACAACACAGACAAGGACAAACCTGCTTTGTGGAAGGATCTGGTGAAAGAAAACTGTGTGAAAATTAGGATTAAGGTAAAAGGTTAGGATTGTGTGTAATAGTATTTAAAAGAGAGTGCATGCTGAAAATTGGTTATAGTGATGGTTTGTTGTGATGCTTGATCTATTGTTTTAGAATGTGAAATTGTAGTCTTGTGCTGGTGATGCGTACTGCTGCGATAGAAGATGAAATAAGTTCGTCAGTGTGGTGATGTGGTGTCGTAGGCGGGGCGGGACTGAACAGGGCGGCTAGGTGCGGTGACGCGACCCTGTGAGCTAGCGGGCGGCTACTCTGAAGCACTCCCCTCAGTGAGTTAGTAGTTAGCGTAATTGGATGGTGATCGGATGGTGTACTGTGTTGTGGTGGCGTGTGGTTGGGTGTTGTGGGTATGTTGTCGATGTGTGATTTGATAGGTGCCGTGTTGGTTGTGAGATTGTGGTTAGTGTTTTGCTGCGGTAGCGATGGGGTCTGGCGTTGGCGCTGCGTGGTAGTACGGATGGGGGTTGGTGTGGGTGATGGGTATGTTGTTGTGGTTTGTGAGTTGCTGTAGTGCGTGGTTGGTTGGTGGTTCTTTGTGAGTGTCCAGGCGTTCACTTGATCTTTATGGTGGCAGAGGGCATAATACTCTCTCCTCTGAAGGAGTAACGCAGATTGCAGATTCTCTCATCTCTCCACTGAATGTTATGACTGGTGTGAGAAGCATTTTTGTGGGGATGCTCAAAAAAGTTGTGAATCAGAGAAGCAAATGCACAAAGTGGCTGAAGTGAGAGCTTACTTTTGTCAACTTCTTGAGGAAAAAAAAATCTTCAAATAGTATTGGTTACGGTCTGTCTGGTTTCTCGTTGCCACCGTCGGTGCCTGAATTGTTGTCGGGTCCACTACGCCCGTATTTCACCATGTTTTGGTTTCTCTTGCAGCGCTATGGGCTTCGGAGATCAGCTGCTGTGAGGATTCCTCCGATACTGACAACCAACACTGTGCAGGGAACAGGGCATCACAAGTTCAAAAACATCTGGGGCCCTACCCCGGATCTTTTGGCCTGTGCTCCGATGTACACAGCAGGACTCTTTATTCACTGTTTGGTATTCTCTTGCAAACTCTCCCCTCTATCTGCCTCCGCGGGGAGGGAGGATTAAAATGGAAAGCTTTAGGGTATTCCTGAAAGACATTACAGGGACTGGTGACAAGGACATAACTGGCTGTTGGGGGACATTACTGGAGGGCGCTGTGGGGATATTACTGAGGGCAAGTCGAGGACAGTACTGAGGGGGCTTAAGCCACATTTACTGGTGGGGGGATCTGTGAGGGTCAGGCTGAGGAGGGGGGGGTGGAGGAAATTACGGGGGCTGTGGAGATAACAACTGGGGATGTGGAGACAGTACGGGGATGTGGGGGATAAAGAAATAGAGGAAGAGGCAGTGAGGGACATATAGAAATAAATGACCTCTTCTGGGCAATTGAGTAAATGTGATAGTGAGATAATGGGGCACATTTACTTAGCCGCCACAGGAGTCCGAGGTGTCCGACAATCATGAACTGCGGTTCATTAACAAAGATCATTCGCACGATTTCCTGCAAGTGTCATTCCCCCGATCAGGTCCACCTTCTTGTCCCGGGCATGTATACGGCTTGGATGTGACAAATTTTTAAGATAAATCCCGCTATTTGACGAATCGACGTCCCAACACCTGTGTGTCACATGAAATCCGATCGTGTGCGAACACAATACCCTACTAAATCCCTTTCCCAGCGGTTGGTGATCCACGAAAAGGCCGAAACCCGACGCTAAATGCAAACCACAGGGACCCTTGAGCCTACAAGCCCTATCTAATGCAGATCGTCACACCCATCATCATTTAGGAAATAGCAGTTTCTTTGCATTCAAAGGTATATCCCTAAAGTGTAGTGTCATATCGTTTTGCCTCCAGTTTTCAAAAATAGCAGGTCTTTCTAAAGGCTACATCCAGGCATGAGCCTGTATATATGTGACATTTATCTGTACGCAGCACGTATGTAACCCATATTTTATAGTTTCACCATAGACTTGCTAGGGCATACGGAACTGAAATACGTTACCGAAACTAGGACATGATATATATGTTTTAAGCTAGTTAAGGTTACGTTCGCTGTCAAAAATGGCAATATAATGGTTGGACATATTGTTCATTGAAATGAATGCGGCCGTATATGCAAAACCCATAAAAAAGCGGTATGGGACGGATATGTCAGTTTTCATACGTCCGGTAATGTAGCTCCGACTGCCGTATTCATTCCAAAATAGCAAGCGTTTCTCGTGTGCTCCATATGTTTTTACTCTTCTAAAAGTGTGGGTGAAGAATTGCCAATTGTGTCAAAAATGAGGAAAGTAGGAAGTAAGGGAAGGGAAAGATGATGGTGGTGATGGAGCTGGAACCAGGGAGAGAGGACATTGATCTATCTATGCAAGCTACACTGGGGCAGCAAGCAAGAAGAGAGTGCAGCAGGAGCACTGCATCACCTCCATTTTTTTTTTTGAATTTTGAAGATACTAAAAATGTCTGATTTGTTTTGCCATCTTTGGCCACCATTCTTTTCATTTGGAATTTGGCTGATTTTTTCCTTCTTACAGATTTTGCAAGTATTTTTGCAAGTATTGAAAGCATCGCGGTTGACCGAGAAAAATAAATTTTAATTTTCTCCCATTTTACATTAGTATCATCAGTGTCAGTATGTGATTCCCGGGTATAATCCTGTGTGCCAGCCCTGAATTCTGGAAATTAGCCTTTTAAATTTAATATTTTTGATTTTCCCACCTGTTTTGCCTTTTTACAGTGTTTTTTAAAAGGAAAATGTTTTGTTTATGATCCTTTTTTCCAAGGGTTCCTGGACACTGATATTTTGCACAATCTCCACATTGTAGAAATCACAGGGTCCAACAACGCATCACCTTTGGGGCTCGTCTATTGAGCTGTACAATAAAATTATCCTTCAGAAAGTTGATAACATGGTCTCCCTTCACAGTATGAAGAACGAGTCCGACCCTTCCAATTTTATTTGAAAATTAAAGTCTCACATGATCACTACTGTCCCCTCTTGTGCAGTCCATCCATCTGTGTATATAGGTGACCCTCTATACCTCAGAGTGTTAAGGGGTCTATTAAATTAACAAAAAAAAATTCTAAGAGAATCCCATTGGCTTTGAATTCAACCACAGGAAACAATTAATGGGGGGGACCTCATAGGAAATAATTAATGAAATGGGGGGGGGGGGGGCATATTCAATAATTAAGAGGTTCCAGTATATTTAATAATGAAATTGCATAAAAAGAAGGCACGAAGATCCGTCAGGGGGTAATGAAGAGGCAGGTGTAAATAGCTCTGGAGGAAAAAATGTCCTCAGCGCCAATTAATGGTGTGCTGAGTCTTAAACATTCCTGAAGCCATGCATCCTGGAGACGGGGATGCGCGGGGGACGGGACGTGGACGGGAAAAAAGGAAACGGGAGCAGCCGTGACATGTGTCTTCCTTTTTCTCCCCCCGATTCCTAGTTTAAAAACTCCAACCACCCCTGATGGGATCTTCTCCCCCAGCACAGCTGCCACCAAACATACACAGGGGGCTGGCAGGGATACACTCCAGGGGGCGGCAGGTATACACTCCAGGGGGCTGGGCCAGGCCTATACAACGAGGGGGCCTGGCAGCTATACACTCCAGGGGGCTGCGGCTATCACGCCAGGTGGTGGCAGGGCTGGCTATACACCTCCAGGGGGCTGCAGGTGGCTATACACTGCAGGGGGCTGGCAGGCATAACACTCCAGGGGGATGGCAGGCTATACACTCCAGGGGGCCGCCCAAATGCATTTCCATCCTTAGCTTATACTCAAAACAATAGGTTTTTCCAGTGATTTTGTTAAAATTAGGGGGTCTCGGCTATCTCGGGAGGCTATACTCCTATCAGGAGTTGCAATGAGGCCTTTAATCAGGTCTGTCAGAAGAAAGAAAAATGCTGTGGAAACTGCTGAGACTTCATTTTGTTGTGTTGAAAGAATTTCCACTGAATTTGGATCAGCCTGAAATTTTTGAGACCCTTTATGACATGTTATTTTGATGCTCGTTTGATCCATTTTTATATTTATTATTATCAGTTAATCAACTATGTAATTAATAATGTAATATTGAAAAAAATATATTAGGTAATTATAGAGTTGGTAAAAATCTTAGGAATAACTGTATGGTGATTTTATGCCTTATGTAATTAAATGTAATTGTTTAATGTAGAAACACATATTGACCTAATGATAGCAGTTGATAGTCACTCTCATCTACATGAGTAAGTAAAAAATGAAATAAGGAAGCTCCTGATACTATTAAACTGTAAATGATACAGAGAGAAAATCTGCCAGACCTACAGTACTCTATTACGTAGAGTTGAATGGATTAACAGCTTGGCTTCATTCAACACCCACTGTAATCGCACTTAAGGAGAGTTAACTACCATCTCCTTTCTTTAACAAATAAACAAAAGAGAACTGCCACTGAAGTCCTTATCATTCAATCCCAGTACTGAGATTTAATTGAAACAGCAAGACTTATACGGTTGACAGCCTACCGTTGATGTTTTTCTAAAAAAAAAAAAAACTTATTGCTGCATGGTGTTTTTACATATGTTTTTTTAAAAGAGCGTTTAAAAAAAAAAAAAAATGGTTTTATATGATTCAATCTTCTTGTAAATTTTTACCAATAGTTATTTTCAACGAAGGTATAACCAACTGGTACTTTGGAAGTTGTTCTATAAGGGTTAAGCCAAGGTCAATCTCAACAGAAGGCTGTTCGTTGTCATCCCATAAACAGACTCCGGTAGACTGAATGAGTAACGGCCCAAACAGCTGAAACTGAAAAGTTTGTACGAATCAAGTTGCTAGTGTAGGTAATCTGGCAAAACAAGTGTTGTGTGTGTTGTATTATCAAAAGTTAACAGAGAAGAGCATATTTGATAACTGTGTCATTATATCACTGGTACTGGATGATAAATCTTTTGTTTAAAACTGACAAAATTTTGGTTGCTGTTGCAAAGAATTTGTGGCACACATGCTTTATTCCATGAGAGTGAACCTTTTCTAAGTGACACACCCCTTTTGTATAACTTTCCAAGTCCCTTCCCATCCTTAGTTAAACTTAATGGACATGTGTCTTTCTCACACAGTATAACCTTTGTAACTATAGTTAGAAACGTGTATTCAAAACTACATTTTGTGCAAAAATAGTTAGACAGATGCTGCAGGTGATCTGCTAAAAACAACCAAAGACTATACAGTCTAGAAGAGATTCACTTTTCAGGGAGGTGGCAAATTCCAAAGAACAAGCTTGGGTCAGGCAAGCAAATAGCGAACAACCAGATTCAGAACAATCCAGAACTGTCAAATTTAAAGCGAACGGAACAGGATACAATACCCAGGCGCCTTTCCCCCGTGGGTAGTAGGGTGTCTTATCAACGAAGATTGTGGACTTTTTTGGTAAATTACAGATTTTAAAGGTGTGCTCCCTGGGCCCTATATATATTGATAAGAAAGTATACCCGTACCTTAGGACCAGGAGCAGGATGAGGCGAGAATGCCAGAAACCAAATTGAGGCTTACTAACAGTTTGGAGCAAAACATGAAGGAGGCTTTGAAAAGAGGAATCTATCGGCATCAGGCAAAGGTGTTTAAAAGTAAAAAGGTACACATTATTAAGGAACTAAAATTCCTGAAACCTCGTCACCTTTTCTATCACTAAGCCATTACTTTACCCAATACACATTTTTCCCTAGTCCCCAGCAGTCTTCATTAATGTTCCCAACCTTTATGTGAGCACGTGTATCAAAGCCTTGTATAAAGGGCCAAATATATAGACACATCCCCCGCTCCCCCAGGTCAGGCTAAGTTAAACCTCATAAACCGCAAGGCCAATCAGATTGTTGACAGGGACCGATCTCCTAATTCAAAACCCACTACGATGCAGGTAATAAGGTTTTGTACGCGAGATATTCCAGGATAGCAATCTCTAACAAAACCCCTCAAATTTTTCCACATTAGCAGAAGTGTTGCAGGATTGCATATTTTGATCCTTTTTTTGTGAGATAATTGATAGCACATTGCTTTGCGCACCAGTCCTATGGAACAAAAACCAATCCTCAGGTCGAGAGAAGTATAGAATTATTAACAATGTCTATCACGTACCATTAATATTCATTAGCAGAACCTGGGGGTGCTGATGCCACGTGAGCCCCGGTGATTTGTTATCTATTCCTTAGTTTATGTGTAGGCAGAAACCCGTAGCTCCTTCTGTGGTTGTTAACCCACGGTTGACATTCCAGAGGAATTGTACATCTATTCTCCAATGTGCGCAAAGGTGCCTTATGCGCACATGGCAACCAAATAAGCTCCCTTTAACAAATATTCTGGAGCACTGGCACAAAGCTGAAGAGCTGAGCTTTGGTCGACATGTTTACATGGCAACTAAGCCATTCTTCCTTCAGTGATTGATAAAATCTCCCAATTCCTCCCAGGTTTATGCCTTATAAGCTCCTCCCTACATAAGTTGGATGAAAATTTTGTCCTCCTGAAGCTTAGGTGTTTCGCTGCCCCTAGCCACTAACCCTTCTAGTAAGGCGTAATACCAAAATCACTTGATATTGTGATCAACTATTAACCCAGGTTCCCCCAACTATATTTTGTACCCTGTCAGGTTGTAGGTTAGGTATACCTCTTGTTGGCTCCGGACTAGAGACGATCAGTAACTTGTCTTTTCGTCATTGAACAAAAACTGACTACCTTAACACCTATACAGCAGATAAAACGTACTGACTTTACAGCCTTATTTGTGCATGGGAAGTATGAGAGAGGATAAAACGGACTGAGAAAACCCTTCTATAAAGCCCGTATAAAAAAAAAGGGGGGGGGGGGGGGTGGGGTGGGCGGGGGGGGGGGGGGGGGGTGGGGGGGTGTAGGGGTGGGCGGTACGGGGGGGGGGGGCGCGCGCGGAGCGGTGGGGGGTCGGGGGGGCGGAGGGGGGGGTGAGGGGGGGGGGGGGGGGGGGGGGGGGGGGGGGTGGGGTGGGGGGGGGCGGGTGAGCGGGGAGGGGGGGGGGGAGGTGGGAGGGGGGGCGGGGGCGGGGGGGGCGGGGGGGGGGGGGCGGTGGGATGCGGGAGGGGGGGGTGGGGGGGGGGGGGGGGGAATTGGGGGGCGAGTGGGGGGATGGAGGAGGGGGTGCGCGGGGGGGGGGGGGGGGTGGGTAGGGGGGGGGGGGGTGGGGGTGGTGGTGGGGGGGGGGGGGGGGGGGGGTGTGGGGTTGGGGGGGGGGGGGGGTGGGGGGGGGGGTGGGTGGGGCTAACACCCGCATGGTGCTAGCAGCATGGTGTTAAACCTTTGATCGCGTCCAGCAAAGCTGCCGATGGCATTAGCGAGCCGGCAGAGAAGTGGGCATTGCCTCTTGCTCAGATCATCGCTTCTCGTGACGTCATCGGGGAGCGGCGATCTTGTGCCATCATGACAGCTCTGGGTCACACAAAGATCCGAGGGCTATTACAATGTGCGATTTGTACATTGGTAATAGATGGTGTTTGTAAAATCCCCATATACGCCATTACGGTATGGGGAGTCTGATAAATAGAAAAAAACCCCCAAAAATTATATCCCCCCCCCCCCCCTTTCCCTAGAAGTCATATAAATATAATAAAAACACCAAAAAATCATAAACACATTAGGTATCGCTGCATCCAAAAATGCTCCGATCAAATATAATAACTTTTTTATTGCATAACCCCACCACAACCGAAAATAGCGCCCAAAAACCGTAAATTGGCATTTTTTGCCATTTGAAAAATATTTTAAAAATTCAATAAAAAGTGATCCAAAGGTCATAGAGTCCTAAAAATGTGTAGCATTGAAAAAGTCATCAAAAGTTGCAACAAAAAATGACACCACCCACAGTCTGTATACCAAAGTATGAAAAAGTATCAGAGCGAGATGGCACGGGGAGCGGTGATCCGTTGCCATGACAGCTTGGGTCTCACGAAGGCCGAAGCTGTCTCGTTTTAACCATTCATTACCATGTGCTATCAGCACATTGTAATGAATGAGGAGTAAAATCCCCATAATGCCCATATTGCAGTATGGCAGTATATGGTAGGATCGATCAGACAACCTAGGGTTAAAGTACCCTAAGGAGTCTGAAAAAGTAGTAAAAGTAAAAAAAGTTAAAAAAAAAATTATAATATAAAAACTAAAAATTCAAATCACCCCCTTCCCATAGAAACTGATATTAATATAAATAAACAGCAAAAATCATTAACATATTAGGTATCGCCGCGTCCAAAAATGTCCGATCTATCACAATATAATAACGGTTTATCACTGCGTTTAACCCCTTAACGGAAATAACGTCCAAAGTCAAAATTCATTTTTTGCCATTTTGTGAAAATATAAAAGAATTATTAATTAATTAATAAAAGTGATCAAAAAGTCGCACAGTCCTAAAAATGATAGCAATGAAAACGCCATCAAAAGTCGCAAAAAATGACACCACCCACAGCTCCGTACACCAAAGTATGAAAAAGTTATTGCCGCCAGAAGATGGCAAAAATAAAAAAAAAAATTTTGTACAGGAGGTTTCATTTTTTTTAATGTATGAAAACATTATAAAACCTATACAAATTGGTATCACGAATCGTAGAACCCAAAGTATAAAGTAGACATGTCATTTGGGCCACAGTGAAAGCTGTAAAATCCAAGCCCACAAGAAAACGTCGCAAATGTGTTTTTTCACCATTTTCACTGCATTTAGATTTTTTCCCGTTCCCAGTACGCGCCAGGAAAATTAAATACCGTCACTACGAAGTGCAATTTGTTACACGAAAATAAGCCCAACACGTCTCTTATATGCAAAAATAAGTTTAGAGGAGAAGGTGGGGAGTGAAAAAAAAAAAAAAAAACATGCAAAACAAAAATGTCCAATCTATTAACCCCTATGGCCTGTTTGGGTTTTTAGGACGCAGTCCCATTTTTTCAGATCTGCCCTGTGCCACTATAAGTGGTTATAGCTTTTGAACACTTTAAGATATCCAGAGGATTTGAGATTGTTTCTCATGGCACATTGTATCAAATTAGTTTAATAATTTGGATGATATCTTTGTGTTAGTTTCGTTATGAAAGAAAAACGAAATTTGGCAAAATTTGGTAAAATTCTTATTTTCAAAGTTCTAAATTTCTCTACTTTTGAAGCAGATAGTCATTGCAGCCAAATTAATTATAACTCACATTTCCTAAATGTCTGCTTTATGTTGGCATGGTTTTTTAAGATTCCACATATTTTACTAGAATGTTATGAGGCTCAGAATTTAGATGCCTTTTACATTTTGGGAAAATCAGCAAAACCTGTATTTAGATGGACTGCTCAACTTTAAATTGACTGTGAGAGGCCTAAATAATGGCTAGAGTCGTAATTACCCATTATGGAAACTACACCCCTCAAAGGACGAAAAAAGCACTTTTAAGGAGTTTTTTACCCTTTAGGTGTTTATAGGGGTTAAAACAAAATGAGGTACGGGCTACAAATTGTAAGATTTTTTGACAATACACTCATTTTGGGTGGAAAATTAAACATTTGTAATGGATATAAATGAAAAAAAAGCTCCACACAGTTTGATACCTAATTCTCTGAGTCGAGTCACTGATACCCATATGTGGTGGTAACCTGATGTATGGGCGCACGGCTGGGCATAGTATGGAGAAAGGCGCCATCCATTGCAGATTTGCAGTGTCAATTGTACAGGCTATAATTTTTGTTTTTTAATGTGGACCTATAGGGGCTTATGAGATGCACTTTTTTGGTAGTTGTAATTTTGGGGCATCTGTAGCTAATTGGTGAGGATTTATTAACTCTTTGTTGGTGGAGGAAATGAAAATGATCAATTTTAGGAAATTTTTGTTGGGTTTTTTTTTGGCTGTTTATCAACCATAAAAATAGTATATTTTTATCTATGGGTCGCCACAATTACAAAAATACCTCATTTATATAGGTTTAAATTTTTTTTTTCCATTTTATTGAATGAAAGGTAATTGGCGAAAATGTTGTTATTTAGCATCTATCATTGCATAACTTTTTATTTACCGCCTCACAAATCTGTTTGTGAGCATGATGCTCTTTTTAGGGTTTTATTTTAGAATGCATAACATTTTTTTTATCACTTTTTAGAGCATTTTTAAAGGTATTAATGAAAAATGATCTTTTTCGGAACGTTTTTTTCTCCGATGTTTACCGTGCAGGTCAGTAATGATTTGTTTTATTAAACAGATTGTTATGGACGTGGCAAACCAAATATGTGGGTTTTTTGTTGTTTTTTTATTTTATTTTTATTTATTTATTTTCTTCTAATGTGTAGTGTTTTTACCTTTTTTACCTAGAACAACTTGAACCGCGATGCTCTGATGCTAATTCTGTAGCAAATTGTCTGAGCATGCAGACACATGTGCAGACAGTTTACAGTCAGACCTGGAGGGGTCGACTGTCAGGACACATCGGGCAGCCACAGGGCATTTGGCAGACCTCGGGGCTGCCTAGATGTGGTCCCCCGTAAGCGGGCATGGTGATCCCCGGTAAGCGGCATGGTGGATCCGATCCATAGGCGAAGCATGAACGTGGCATGTAGGGGTTAACAGTCGCGATAGAGTCGACCCGGTCACTAATGTTAGCGCACGGTGTCAGCTGTGATAGACAGCTGACAGCCCTGCTCTGGTGCCGTTCTGTTCGTGAGCCGATGCCAGAAGTGGGACGATAAGGCGCGTCCAGATGTGGAAGTATCTATCCGCAGGGATGTACTATAACGTCCTGGTGCACGTAGGGGTTAAAATAATGTTTTTTTCAGGGAAAAAAAAAAAAGAAAAAAGTAAAAAAAAAATGCCACTTTTGCCATTTTGAAAAATATAAAAAATTCTGTAAAAAGTGATCAAAAGTACTTACAGTGCTTAAAGAATAGTATCTAAAATAATCAAAAGTCATAAAAAATGATCCTACCCACCAGCTCTGTACGCTGAAGTATGAAAAAGTTATTAGTGCCAGAAGGAAACAGGAGGTTTCGTACAGGAGGTTTTAATTTTGTAAACATATGAAAACATAAAACCTATACAAATTTGGTATCTCCGTGATCGCCACCAACCCAAAAAAAAAAGTAGATCCAAGGCCACAAGAAAATGGTGCACATGCATTTTTTCACCAATTCATTGCATTTGGAATTTTTTCCCCGCTCCAGGGAATATTTTGAAGGTGGGGCTTGAAAAATGGAAATGCGAAAATCAAAAATGGCACTTTTTTGCCATTTAAAAAAATTTTTAAATTCTATAAAAAGTGATCAAAAGGTCATACAGTCCTAAAAATGAATAATTGTAAACATCATCAAAGCTGCAAAAAACAAACACCTCCAAGCTTATGACACCAAAGTATAATAAAGTTATTAATGGCGAAGACGTCAAAATCCCCCCAAAAATTTTTGTACAGGTTTTAATTTTTGTTAATGTATGAAAACATTATAAAACCTATACAAATTTATTATCTGTAATCGCACCGACCCAAAGAATACAGTAGAACTGTCATTTGGGGCGCACAGCAAAATCCATAAAATCCGGCACAAATGCGTTTTTTTTACCAATTTCACTGCATTTGGAATTTTTTCCCGCTTCCCAGTACAACGGCATGGAATATTAATTACCACCACTTTGAAGTATAATTGTTACACAGAAAATAAGCCGTAACACAGCTCTGTACATGGAAAAACAAAAAAGTTATTGAGTTTTGAAAGTGGGGAGTGAAAAATGAAAACGCAATAACGATAAGGGCTGCGCGTTAAGGGGTTAAACCATATTCCCAATTATTGGTCATTGAATGCAGCTATTCAGCAATAATTCTGTGCTCACATAATTAAATACATTCACTATTATTCCATACAGGTCAGGAAAAGCCGGCACTGATTTTGCATATGATTGGGATCAGGGATTGGAAGAGTGAGCAAAAACGTTCTCTTACATTTTTTCAATAATATTGAGCTGGTGGATATGACAAGAGCAATTCTAGAGAAGCACAAAACTATTTACGAGGAAGAGGCAGATCGGGTGGAAACACTTTATTGCTACAGTCTCAAGACTCACACCTCATTCATAGGAAATATGTGTTATCTGATGCCGTGGGTCTCAGTTGGTGGTTTTATATATAACATATTCAAATGATAGTGGTGCGAAAAATATTGCTTCTATTTTCTAAGTTTGTACAGTACCTGTTTCAGGCTTTCAAACTAAATGTTGTATAAGATAATATATAACTCTATTGCTTGAAATGAAAAATATGGCTATTAAAATGGTCAAACATTAAATATCATAAGTAGAAAGCAATTGTATTGGACACATTTTCCTCATGGGAGCTTAGATGCACTCAGTTCAACATATGGTAGATGTCTTGGGGGCAGGCAGGCTATACACTCCAGGGGGCTGGCAGGCTATACACTCCAGGGGGCTGGCAGGCTATACACTCCAGGGGGCTGGCAGGCTATACACTCCAGGGGGCTGGCAGGCTATACACTCCAGGGGGCTGGCACCAATGCATTTCCCATCCTTAGCTTATACTCAAATCAATAGGTTTTTCCAGTTATTTGTGTTAAAATTAGGGGTCTCGGCTTATTCTCGGGTAGGCTTATACTCTATCCAGGAGTTGCACTGATGCTTTAATCCAGGTCTGTCAGAAGAAAATGCCTGTGGAACTGCTGAGACTCATTTTGTTGTGTTGAAGAATTTCCACTGAATTTGGATCAGCCTAAATTTGGACCTTTATGACAGGTTAATTTTGATGCTCGTTGATCATTTTTATATTTTATTATTATCAGTTAATTCAACTATGTAATTAATAATTGTAATAATTGAAAAAATATATATCTAGGTAATATAGAGTTGTAAAAATCTTAGGAATAACTGTATGGATATATTTTTTTCAATTATTACAATTATTAATTACATAGTTGATTAACTGATAATAATAAATATAAAAATGGATCAACGAGCATCAAAATAACTGTCATAAAGGGTCTCAAAAATTTAGGCTGATCCAAATTCAGTGGAAATTCTTCAACACAACAAAATGAGTCTCAGCAGTTCCACAGGCATTTTCTTTCTTCTGACAGACCTGGATTAAAGCCATTGCAACTCCTGGATAGGAGTATAGCCTACCCGAGAATAGCCGAGACCCCTAATTTTAACACAAATCAACTGGAAAAACCTATTGTTTTGAGTATAAGCTAAGGATGGGAAATGCATTTGGGCTGCAGCCCCCTGGAGTGTGATAGCCTGCCATGCCCCCCTGGAGTGTTATGCCTGCCAGCCCCCTGCGCTGTATAGCCACCTGCATAGCCCCCTGGGGTGTATAGCCAGCCCTGGCCACCACCCTGGCGTGTATAGCCTGCCAGCCCCCTGGAGTGTATAGCTGCAGCCCCCTGTGTATAGCCTGCCAGCCCCCTGGAGTGTATAGCCTGCCAGCCCCCTGGAGTGTATCCCTGCCAGCCCCCTGTGTATGATTTGGTGTGCAGCTGTGCTGGGGGAGAAGATCCCACAGGGGTGGTTGAGTTTTTAAACTAGGATCGGGGGGAGAAAAAGGAAGACACATGTCACGGCTGCTCCCGTTCCTGTTTTCCGTCCACGTCCCGTCCCCCGCGCATCCCCGTCTCCAGAGATGCATGCTCAGGAAATTTTAAGGACCAGCACACCATTAATTGGGCTGGACATTTTTCCTCAGAGGCTATTTAACCTGCCTTCTTCATTACCCCCTGACGGATCTTCGTGCCTTCTTTTTATGCATTTCTTATTAAATATACTGGGGACACCTCCCTTAATTATTGAATATGCCCCCCCCCCCCCCATTATCATTAATTATTTCCTATGGGTCCCCCACCATTAATTGTTTCCTGTGTTGAATTCAAAGCCAAGGGATTCTCTAGAATTTTTTTTTGTTAATTTAATAGACCCCTTAACATCTCTGAGGATAGAGGGTCACCTATATAACAGATGGAGTGGACTGCACAAGAGGGGACGAGTAGTGATATGGAGACTTTAATTTTCAAATATAAATTGGAGTCAGGACTCTTCTTCATCTGTGAAGGGGAGACATTTATCAACTTTCTGAAGGATAATTTTATGTACAGCTCAATAGAGACCCACAAGAGGTGATGCGTTGTTGGAACCCTGTGATTTCTACAATGTGGAGATTGTCAAAATATCAGTGTCAGGAAACCCTTGGAAAAAGGATCATAACAAAACAATTTTCCTTTTAAAAACTGTAAAAAGCAAAACAGGTGGGAAAATCAAAAATATTAAATTTAAAAAGGCTAATTTCCAGAATTCAGGGCTGGCACTACAGGATTATACCGGGAATCAATACTGACATGATGATACTATGTACAAATGGGAGAAATTAAAATTTATTCTCGGGTCACCGCGATGCTTTCAATACCTTGCAAAAATACTTGCAAAATCTGTAAGAAGGAAAAAATCAGCCAAATTCAAATGAAAGAATGGTGGCCAAAGATGGCACAAACAAATCAAGACATTTTTAGTATCTAAAATTCAAAAAAAAAAATGGAGGTGATGCTAGTGCTCCTGCTGCACTCTCTGCTTGCTTGCTTGCCCCAGTTGTAGCTTGCATAGATAGATCATGTCCTCTCCCTGCAGTTCCAGCTCCATCACCACAGCATCTTCCCTTTCCCTTAATTCCTACTTTCCTCATTTTGAAACAATTGCAATTCTTCACACCACACTTTAGAAGAGTAAACAGATGGAGCAAACAGAAACGCTGCTATTTTGGAATGAATACGGACAGTCGGGCTACATTCACACGGACGTATGAAAACTGACATATCCGTACCATACCGCTTTTTTATGGGTTGCATAACGGCCGCATTCATTTCAATGAACAATATGTCCAACCATTATATTGCCATTTTTGACAGCGTAACGTACCTTATACTAGCTGTATAAAATATATACATGTCCTATTTCGGTACGTATTTCAGTTCCGTATGCCCTAGAAGTCTATGGTGACGTATAAAATATGGGTTACATACGTGCTGCGTACAGATAAAATGTCACATATATACAGGCTCATGCTGGATGTAGCCTTAGAAAGAACTGCTATTTTGAAAACATGGAGTGCAACGATATGGACACTACATTTAGGGATATACTTTGAATGCAAAGAAACTGCTATTTCCTGAAATGATGATGGGTGATGACGACATGCATTAAGATAGGGGCTTGTAGGCTAAGGGTCCTGTGGTTTGCATTTACGTCGGGTTTTCGGCCTTTTCGGGATCACAACCGCTGGGAAGGGATTTAGTAGGGTATTGTGTCGCACACGATCGGATTTCATGTGACACAACAGGGTGGGACGTCGATTCGATACAAATAGCGGGATTTATCTTAAAAATTGTGTCACATCCAAGCACTATACATGCACCGGGACAAGAAGGTGGACCTGATCGGGGGAAGTGACACTTGCAGGAAATCGTGCGAATGATCTTTGTAATAACCGATGTTCATGATTGTCGGACACTCGGGAACTCCTGTGGCGGCTAAGTAAATGTGCCCCATTATCTCACTATCACATTTACTCAATTGCCCAGAAGAGGTCATTTATTTCTATATGTCCCTCACTGCCTTCTTCCTCTATTTCTTTATCCCCCACATCCCCGTATGTCTCCACATCCCCAGTTTTATCTCCACAGCCCACCGTAATTTCCTCCACCCCCCCCTCCTCAGCTGCCCTTCACAGATCCCCCCACCAGAAATGTGCTTAAGCCCCCTCAGTACTGTCCTCGACTTGCCCTCAGAATATCCCCACAGCGCCCTCCAGTAATGTCCCCCACAGCCCCAGTTATGTCTTGTCACAGTCCCTAGTAATGTCTTTGCAGGAATACCCTAAAGCTTTCCATTTTAATCCTCCCCGGGAGGCAGATAGAGGGGAGAGTTTGCAAGAAAAGCCAAACAGTGAATAAAGAGTCCTGCTGTGACATCTGGAGCACAGGCCAAAAGATCCGGGGTAGGGCCCCAGAATGTTTTGAACTTGTGATGCCCCTGTTCCCTGCACAGTGTTGGGTTGTCAGTATCGGAGGAATCCTCACAGCACTGATCTCCGAAGCCCAATAGCGCTGCAAGAGAAACCAAAACATGGTGAAATACGGGCGTAGTGGACCCGACAACATTCAGGCACCGACGGTGGCAACGAGAAACCAGACAACCTAACCAATACTATTTGAAGATTTTTTTTTCCTCAAGAAGTGACAAAAGTAAGCTCTCCTCAGCCACTTTGTTGCATTTGCTTCTCTGATTCACAACTTTTTTGAGCATCCCCACAAATCTTCATCACACCAGTCATAACATTCAGTTGGAGAGATGCAGAGAGATCGCATATCCGTTACTCATCAGAGAGAGTATATGCCCCTCTGCCCACCATAAGATCAAGTGAACGCCTGGACACTCACAAAGAACCACCAACCAACCACGCACTACAGCAACTCACAAACCACAACAACATACCCATCACCCACACCAACCCCCATCCGTACTACCACGCAGCGCCAACGCCAGACCCCATCGCTACCGCAGCAAAACACTAACCACAATCTCACAACCAACACGGCACCTATCAAATCACACATCGACAACATACCCACAACACCCAACCACACGCCACCACAACACAGTACACCATCCGATCACCATCCAATTACGCTAACTACTAACTCACTGAGGGGAGTGCTTCAGAGTAGCCGCCCGCTAGCTCACAGGGTCGCGTCACCGCACCTAGCCGCCCTGTTCAGTCCCGCCCCGCCTACGACACCACATCACCACACTGACGAACTTATTTCATCTTCTATCGCAGCAGTACGCATCACCAGCACAAGACTACAATTTCACATTCTAAAACAATAGATCAAGCTCAAACACCATCACTATACCCCCCCCACCCCCACCCCGCATCACGTCCGTTTAAATCGTATTACACACACCAACCTTTACCTAATCCTAATTGCACACAGTTTTCTCACCAGAGCCTCCACAAAGCAGGTTGGTCTTGCTGTGCGGCATTGTAATCCAGGTCGTTCACAGGTGCTACTGTCAGCCAAGGTCTAGGTACAAGTCAGCAGGCAATCTGTGGTCAAGACAGACAGCAAGGTTCGGGGTCAAGATATGGGCAGGAGGTCAGGGCAGGCAGCTGATGAGCGAACTTGGGAAACAGGTCCAGGGTCACAAACGGAGGACAATACAGAGGAACAGGTCACAGGTAATAGCTTTCTCTGAGGCATAGAGCAAAAGAATGCTGGGAGAATGCTGGGAAGGGACATATTTAACTAATTCGGAAGCGGCCAGCGCCAATCTCAAATGCGCTGGCCCTTTGAATTTGCAAGCCCCGGCGCGAGTGCACCCTAGGAGCCGGGACTTGCGTGCTAGGAAGCTTGGACAGGACGTGGAGAGGTGAGTGAGGATGAGGGAAGCAGGGGTGTCTGCGACCCAGATGTGGGTCGCAGGACATCCGTGACAATATGGGAAGCCATAGAGGAAAGGGAGGAACCTGGGGAACCCACTCACTTTCCAAAAGGATCAGACTATCTTTGCCTTTTCCATCATTCCTCAAGACAGATGAGGATTTTGTCAAATTATTGAAGGCTTATGGTTAGAGTACCTGAAGTCCAATGGGAAACATGCAACTGACTCTCTATTTCTGGTAGGCTGTAAAGTGGTATTGAGAGATGTATAATGTAGTGTCATAAAAATACATCTGATTCATTTCACACAGACTAGTGGGCGTCAGACGGTCTTATATGTCTGATGTAGCCGATATGGACACTGAGGCCAGCAGCCTAAGAGAAAGGAAAGCTTCACCAGATCCCAATTTGAATAGAGTTGCACAAATATGGGAAAAAGTCAGGCAAACTCCTAGCTAACCTGGCTAAAGGTAGGGTACCAACCTCGACTTGAAAGGTCCAGATGGATCAGAGCCCAGAGACCTTTGCAAGGATCAATATGATACTCATAGATTACTACATGTCTGTATAACTCCATCTCAACTGATTGTGGGATCCTTAGGTAAGCCATTTTTGTCCTGAGTTGAGCTACCAAGGTGAATACGGACTACAATCTTGAATGCCCAATTACGACCAAGGTATGGTGTTAGGGCCTGTAATATCCTGGCAAATTTTATGAAGCAATCATGTGACAATGGGTACTGGCAAGGATTCCCACTGTTCCCTGGACTTAAATTTTTCAGTGGAACCTTGCTAGGATTTGTCTGGCCAGACACCTCCTTTTAAATAAATACCAGTTCGATGTTCATCACTCTGATTAGTCACTCTATGCAGACGAGAGAGTACTATTCTTAAAAAACCACGCAAACACCTCCCAGTGATAATGCAAACTGTTCTCGCGAGTTTGGTGAATTTTCAGTTTTTTGGGTTTATACCACAAAAACAGAAAATTATTAGGTGCTAATTATCGCAATTGGACACTGTGTTCCTTCTCGACTAGCATTGCAGACATTCCAATAGCCCCCCCCCCCGTGGGTCCAAGTTATTTGGTAATTAAGATAGGAAGTTTCCCGACTCCATCTATCGCCTCGAATTATCTCCCTCTTTTAGCAAATTACTTAACACCCATAACTTTACATGATTACAACCCTGCAGGAGAGGGCTTCCCTGCAGGATCGTAATCAGCTAGTAAAATAATAAGCATGTCAAAACTGCTGTAACCCTATGCAAACGTAACTCTGCTCTTGAACAGAGGATGTCACAAGCCTTAAATCTGAATCTCGCACTTTTTGTGGAGAGTTAACGGCTGTGGATAGGATTACAGAAATGGTGGCAAAGGGAATAAGTGCTAACTTGCCTAATATACGTGCTACAACTAGCTTGTCACCTCCCCACTTATGGAGTGTTGTTAAAGAACAAATGTATATAGATATATTTTTTATTGTTCTTGCCTTCTTTGGGACCTTAGTACACTATTTTATGTTCCCATTGGAAGTCTACATCCAGCTTTGAAAGCATTCAGTGATATTCATAGACACCATTGCTGCTGCAAAGGGATTTTATCTCCTCGTTGACTAGTTAAAATATCCCCCTTTGAACCATCCCAGTTTCCCCAGGGATGCCAAAGAAGGCTCTTCATAGGGTGGTGGGAGCAAGGAGTATTGTTGGACAAATAGTGGATACCTCCTAAGAGGCAGTGACCGTAACTGTTTAATGAACTACTGACACAGCTTACAAAGGAGAGGTATCTAGGTAATATAGAGTTGTAAAAATCTTAGGAATAACTGTATGGGGATTTACTGCTTATGTAATAAATGGTAATGTTTAACTGTTAATAAACACATATTGACCTAATGATAGCAGTTGATAGATCACTCTCATCTACATGGAGTAAAAATGAAATAAGGAAGCTCCTGATACTATAAACTGAACATGATACAGAGAGAAATCTGCCAGACCTACAGTACTCTATTTTACTGTAGAGGTTGAATGGATTAACAGCTTGGCTTCTATTTCAACACCCACTTGTCATATGTCACTTAAGGAGTTAACTACCATCTCCTTTAACTAAATAAACAAAAGAACTGCCACTGAAGTCCATTATCATTCAAAACATGATACAGAGAGAAATCTGCCAGACCTACAGTACTCTATTTTACTGTAGAGGTTGAATGGATTAACAGCTTGGCTTCTATTTCAACACCCACTTGTCATATGTCACTTAAGGAGTTAACTACCATCTCCTCTAACTAAATAAACAAAAGAACTGCCACTGAAGTCCATTATCATTCAATCCCAGTACTGAGCTTTAATTTAAAACGAAGACTTACTTACGGTTGACAGCATACACGTTGATGTTTTTCTAAAAAAAAAAAATATTTTCTGCATGGTGTTTTTACCATATGTTTTTTTAAAAGAGATTTAAAAAAAAAAAAAAAAGGTTTATTCAAAATCTTCTTGATAAAATTTTTTACCAATAGTTATTTTCTAACAAGGTATACAAACTGGTCTTATGGAAGTTGTCTTATAGGGTTAAGCAAGGTCAATCTCACAGAAGCTAGTTCGTTCATCCCAAACTACTCCGGGTAGCTGACAGATTAACAGGCCCAAACAGCTGAACTGAAAAGTTTAGTACAGATCAGTTGCTTAGTGTAGGTAATCTGGCAAACAAGTGTGTGTGTGTGTGTAATTTATCAAAAGTTAACAGAGAAAGACATATTTATTACTGTGTCATATTATCACTGGTACTGGATGATAAATCTGTTTTTTAAAACTGACAAAATTTTGGTGCTGTTGCAGAATTTTGGCACACATGCTTTATTCCATGAAGAAGTGAACCTTTCTAATGACACACTCCTTTTGTATAACTATTCCAGTCCCTTCCCCATCCTTAGTTAAACTTAATGGACAGTGTGTCTTTCTCAACAGTATAACTTTGTAACTATATAGGAAACGTGTTTAAAACTACATTTTGTGCAAAATATTAGCAGATGGTCAGGGGATCTGCTAAAACAACCCAAAGAATACAGTCTAGACAAGATCAATTTTCAGGGCAGGTGGCAAATTCCAAAAACAAGCTTGGGTTCAGGGGAGCAAATAGCGAACAGACAGATTCAGAACAATCCAGAACTGTCATTAAAGCGAATGAATCAGGAATACACATACCCAGGCGCCTCCCGTGGGGAGTAGGGTGTCTTATCAACGAAGATGTGTACTTTTTGGTAATTACAGATTTTAAAGTGTGCTCTGGGCCATTATAATTGATAAGAAAGTGAACCCTAATTAGGACAGGAGCAGGATGATGCGAGGAGATGCCAGAAACCAATTGAGGCATAACTAACAGTTTGGAGCAAACATGAAGGAGGCTTTGAAAAGGAATCTATCGGCATCAGGGCAAAGGGTAAAAGTAAAAAGTACAAATTATTAAGGAACATAAAATTCATGGAACCTCGTCTTTTCTATCACATAAGCCAATTACTTACCCAAAACACGATTTTTCCCTAGTCCAGCAGTCTCATTATGTACCAACCTTTTATGTGGCACTGTATCAAAAGCCTTGTAAAAGGCCAATATATGACATCCCCCGCCCCCCAGGTCCAGGCTAGCAAGTTACCACCTCATAACAAGGCCAATCAGATTGTTGACAGGACCGATCCCTCAAAACCCATGCTGATGCAGGGTAATAAGGTTTTGTACAGCGAGATATTCCAGGATAGCATCTCTAACAAACCCCTCACAATTTTTCCACATGCAGAAGTTTGCAGGATTGCATTTTTGATCCTTTTGTGTATATTGATACACATTGCTTTGCGCCAGTCCTAGGAACAGAAACCAATCCTCAGGGGAATTCAAATATTAAATGTCTATCACGGTACATAATTCATGCAGAACCTGGGGTGGGTGATGCCATCTGAGCCCCGGTGATTTGTTCTATTCTTAGTTAGTGTGTGAGGCAGAACCGTTAGCTCTCTGGGTGTTAAACGGTTGACATTCCAGAGAGAATTTACATTATTCTCCAATGTGCGAATAAGGTGCTTATCCCATGGCAACCAATTACAGCTCCCCTTTAAAATATTCTGAGCACTGGCAAATGAAGATGGAGCTGTAATGGTTCCATGTTTCGGCAACTAGACATTCTTCCTTCAGGTAGACTTGATAAATCTCCCAATTGTCCGCAGTTTATGCCTATAAGCTCCTCCCTACTATAAGTTGGTTGAAAATTTGTCCTCCTGAAGCTTAGAGTGTTTTGCTGCCCCCTACTAACCCTTTAGTAAGGCGTATACAAAATCAATGATATGTGAGCATATTAAACCCAGTTTCCCCCAACATATAATTTTGATACCCTGTCAGGTCTGTAGGTTAGGTAACCTCTTGTTGGCTCCGGGACTAGAGACGACAGTAATTGTCTTTTGTCATTGACAAAACCTGCTACCTTTAACCCTATAGCGCAATAAAACGTACCTGTAAGCCTTATTGTGCATAGGGAAGTATGAAGAGGTCACGGCTGAGCCCCCTTCATATAGGGGTTTGTTTAACAAAAAAGAAAAAAAAAAGTGGGGTGGGGGGTGGGGGTCGGGGGGTGGGGGGGGGGGGGGTGGTGGGGGGGGTGTGGGGGGGGGGCGGTGAGGGGGGGGGGGGGGGGGGCGGGCCGCCGGCGGAGGCGGTGGGAGTCGGGGGGGGGGCGGAGTGGGTGGGGGGTTGGGGGGGGGGGGGGGGGGAGTGGTGGGGGTGGGGTGGGGGGGGGCGGGGGGATGGTCGGGGGTGAGGGGGGGGGGGGGGGTGGGGGTATGGGGGGGGGGGGGGCGGGGGGGGGGGGGGGGGCGGGGGGGGATGCGGGGGTGGGGTGGGGGTGGGGGTGGGGGGGAGAGGGGGCGGGGGGGGGGGGGATGAGGATGGGGGCGCGTGGGGGGGGGGGGGGGGGGGGGGGGGGGGGGGGGGGGGTGGGGGTGGGGGGTGGGGGGGGGGGGGGGGGGGGGGGGGGGGGGGGGGGGGGGGGGGGGGTGTGGGGGGGGGGGGTGGGGTGGGCTAACACCCGCATGGTGCTAGCAGCATGGTGTTAAACCTTTGATCGCGTCCAGCAAAGCTGCCGATGGCATTAGCGAGCCGGCAGAGAAGTGGGCATTGCCCTCTTGGCTCAGATCATCGCTTCTCGTGACGTCATCGGGGAGGGCGATCTTGTGTCCATCATGACAGCTCTGGGTCACACCAAAGATCCGAGGGCTATTACAATGTGCGATTTGTACATGGTAATAGATGGTGTTTGTAAAATCCCCATATACGGCCATTACGTAATGGGGAGTCTGATAAATAGAAAAAAACCCCCAAAAATTCATATCCCCCCCCCCCCTTTCCCTAGAAGTCATATAAATATATAAAACACCCAAAAAATCATAAACACATTAGGTATCGCTGCATCCAAAAATGCCCGATCAAATATATAACTTTTTTATTGCATTAACCCCACCACAACCGAAAATAGCGCCCAAAAAACCGTAAATGGCATTTTTTGCCATTTTGAAAATATTTTAAAAATTCAATAAAAAGTGATCAAAGGTCATAGAGGTCCTAAAATGGTTGTAGCATTGAAAAAGTCATCAAAAAGTTGCAAAAAAAAAATGACACCACCCACAGCACTCTGTATACCAAAGTTGAAAAAGTATCAGAGCGAGAGGCACTGGGAGACGGTGATCGTTGCCATGACAGCTTAGGGTCTCACGAAGGCCGAAGCTGTCTCGTTTTAACCCATTCATTACAATGTGCTATCAGCACATTGTAATGAATGAGGAGTAAAATCCCCATTAATGCCATATTGCAGTATGGCCAGTATATGGTAGGATCGATCAGACAACCTAGGGTTAAAGTACCCTAGGAGGTCTGAAAAATAGTATAAAAGTAAAAAAGTTAAAAAAAAAATTATAATATAAAAAACCTAAAAATTCAAATCACCCCCTTCCCATAGAAACTGATATTAATATAAATAACAGCAAAAATCATTAACATATTAGGTATCGCCGCGTCCAAAAATGTCCGATCTATCACAATATAATACGGTTTATCACTGCGTTTAACCCCTTAACGGAAAATAACGTCCAAAGTCAAAATTCATTTTTTTGCCATTTCGTGAAAATATAAAGATTATTAATTATTAATAAAAGTGATCAAAAAGTCGCACAGTCCTAAAAATGATAGCAATGAAAACGCCATCAAAAGTCGCAAAAAATGACACCACCCACAGCTCCGACACCAAAGTATGAAAAGTTATTGCCGCCAGAAGATGGCAAAAATAAAAAAAAAAATTTTGTACAGGAGGTTTTCATTTTTTTAATGTATGAAAACATTATAAAACCTATACAAATTTGGTATACACGAATCCGTAGAACCCAAAGTATAAAGTAGACATGTCATTTGGGCACACAGTGAAAGCTGTAAAATCCAAGCCCACAAGGAAAACGTCGCAAATGTGTTTTTTCACCATTTTCACTGCATTTAGATTTTTTCCTCGTTCCCAGTACGCGCCAGGAAATTAAATACCGTCACTACGAAGTGCAATTTGTTACACGAAAATAAGCCCAACAACGTCTCTTTATATGCAAAAATAAGTTTAGAGAAGGTGGGGAGTGAAAAAAAAAAAAAAAAAAAACATGGCAAAACAAAAATGTCCTCTTACATGGGCCTGTTTGGGTTTTTAGGACGCAGTCCCCATTTTTTCAGATCTGCCCTGGCCACTATAAGTGGTTATAGCTTTGTGAACACTTTAAGATATCCAGAGGATTTGAGATTGTTTTCTCATGGCACATTGTATCAAATAGTTTAATAATTTGGATGATATCTTTGTGTTATTTCGTTATGAAGAAAAACGAAATTTGGCAAAATTGTAAAATTCTTATTTTCAAAGTTCTAAATTTCTCTACTTTTGAAGCAGATAGTCATTGCATGCCAAATTAATTATAACTCACATTTCCTAAATGTCTGCTTTATGTTGGCATGGTTTTTTTAAGATTCCACATATTTTACTAGAATGTTTATGAGGCTCAGATTTAGATGCCTTTTTACATTTGGGAAAATCGCAAAACCTGTATTTAGATGGACTGCTCAACTTTAAATGACTGTGAGAGGCCTAAATAATGGCTAGAGTCGTAATTACCCCCATTATGGAAACTACACCCCTCAAAGGACGAAAAAAGCACTTTTAAGGAGTTTTTTACCCTTTAGGTGTTTTATAGGGTTATAAACAAAATGGAGGTACGGGCTACAAATTGTAAGATTTTTGACAATACACTCATTTTTGGGTGGAAAATTAAACATTTGTGTAATGGATTAAATGAAAAAAAGCTCCACACAGTTTGATACCTAATTTCTGATCGAGTCACTGATACCCCATATGTGGTGGTAACCTGATGTATGGGCGCACGGCTGGGCATAGTATGAGAAAGGCGCCATCCATTGCAGATTTGCAGTGTCAATTGTACAGGGCTATAATTTTTGTTTTTTATGTGGACCTATAGGGGCTTATGAGGACTCTTTTTGGTAGTGTAATTTTGGGGCATCTGTAGCTAATTGGTGAGGAATTTATATAACTCTTTGTTGGTGGAGGAAATGAAAATGATCAATTTTAGAACTTTTTGTGTGGGTTTTTTTTTGGCTGTTTATCAACATAAAAATAGTATATTTTTATCTATGGGTCGCCACAATTACAAAAATACCTCATTTATATAGGTTAAATTTTTTTTTTCCATTTTTTGAATGAAAGGTAATTTGGCGAAAATGTTGTTATTTAGCATCTATATTGCATAACTTTTTTATCTTACCGCCTCACAAATCTGTTTTGTGAGCATGATGACTCTTTTTAGGGTTTTATTTTAGAATGCATAACATTTTTTTTATCACTTTTTAGAGCATTTTTAAAGGTATTAATGAAAAATGATCTTTTTTTCGGAACGTTTTTCTTCCGATGTTTACCGTGCAGGTCAGTAATGATTTGTTTTATTAAACAGATTGTTATGGACGTGGCAAACCAAATATGTGGGTTTTTTGTGTGTTTTTTTATTTTATTTTTATTTATTTATTTTCTTCTAATGTGTAGTGTTTTTACCTTTTTTACCTAGCAAAACTTGAACCGCGATGCTCTGATTGCAATTCTGTAGTGCAAATTGTCTGAGCATGCAGACACATGTGCAGACAGTTTACAGTCAGACCTGGAGGGGTCGACTGTCGGCACATCGGGCAGCCACGGGCATTTGGCAGACCTCGGGCTGCCTAGATGTGGTCCCCGTAAGCGGGCATGGTGATCCCCGGTAAGCGGCATGGTGGATCCGATCCATAGGCGAAGCATGAACGTGGCATGTAGGGGTTAACAGTCGCGATAGAGTCGACCCGGGTCACTAATGTTAGCGCACCGGTGTCAGCTGTGATAGACAGCTGACAGCCCTGCTTCTGGTGCCGTCTGTTCGTGAGCCGATGCCAGAAGTGGGACGATAAGGCGCGTCCAGATGTGGAAGTATCTATCCGCAGGATGTACTATAACGTCCTGGTGCACGTAGGGGTTAAAATAATGTTTTTTTCAGGGAAAAAAAAAAAAGAAAAAAGTAAAAAAAAAATGCCACTTTTGCCATTTTGAAAAATATAAAAAATTCTGTAAAAAGTGATCAAAAGTACTTACAGTGCTTAAAGAATAGTATCTAAAATAATCAAAAGTCATAAAAAATGATCCTACCCACCAGCTCTGTACGCTGAAGTATGAAAAAGTTATTAGTGCCAGAAGGAACAGGAGTGTTTCGTACAGGGGTTTTAATTTTGTAAACATATGAAAACATAAAACCTATACAAATTTGGTATCTCCGTGATCGCCACCAACCCAAAAAAATAAAGTAGATCCAAGGCCACAAGAAAATGGTGCACAATGCATTTTTTCACCAATTCATTGCATTTGGAGATTTTTTCCCCGCTCCAGGGAATATTTTGAAGGTGGGGCTTGAAAAAATGGAAATGCGAAAAATCAAAAAATGGCACTTTTTTGCCATTTAAAAAAATTTTTAAATTCTATAAAAAGTGATCAAAAGGTCATTCTACAGTCCTAAAAATGAATAATTGTAAACATCATCAAAGCTGCAAAAAACAAACACCTCCCAAGCGTTATGACACCAAAGTATAATAAAGTTATTAATGGCGAAGACGTCAAAATCACCCCCAAAAATTTTTGTACAGGTTTTAATTTTTGTTAAATGTATGAAAACATTATAAAACTATACAAATTTATTATCTGTAATCGCACCGACCCAAAGAATACAGTAGAATCTGTCATTTGGGGCGCACAGCAAAATCCATAAAATCCGGCACAAACTGATCGTTTTTTTACCAATTTCACTGCATTTGGAATTTTTTCCCGCTTCCCAGTACAACGGCATGGAAATTAATTAACCACCACTTTGAAGTATAATTGTTACACAGAAAATAAGCCGTAACACAGCTCTGTAATGGAAAAACAAAAAAGTTATTGGTTTTGAAAGTGGGGAGTGAAAAATGAAAACGCAAATAACGATAAGGGCTGCGCGTTAAGGGGTTAAACCATATTCCCAATTATTGTCATTGAATGCAGCTATTCAGCAATAATTCTGTGCTCACATAATTAAATACATTCACTATTATTCCATACAGGTCTCAGGAAAAGCCGGCACTGATTTTGCATATGATTGGGATCAGGTGATTGGAAGAGTGAGCAAAAACGTCTCTTACATTTTTCAATAATATTGAGCTGAGTGCGATATGAGAAGAGCAATTCTAGTAGAAAGCACAAAACTATTTGCAGGAAGAGGCAGATCGGTGGAAACACTTTATGCTACAGTCTCCAAGACTTCACACCTCATTCATAGGAAATATGTGTTATCTGGATGCACGTGGGTCTCAGTTGGTGGTTTATATATAACATATTCAAATGATAGTGGGGAAAAATATTTGCTTCTATTTTCTAAGTTTGTACAGTACCTGTTTCAGCTTTCAAACTAAATGTTGTATAAGATAATATTAACTCTATGCTGAAATGAAAAATATGGCTATTAAAATGGTCAAACATAAATATCATAAGTAGAAAGCAATTTTTGTATGGACACATTCCTCATGGGAGCTTAGATGCACTCAGTTCAAACATATGGTGATGTCTTATTCATACAATGCAAAGTATTCATAAATATGTTAGTTCGACACAGTTTCTAATCGTAACACTTAATGACTACCTGACAAGGGGGCTTGTGTTGATCCTCTGTATCATAAAGCAATGAGAGACAGAAATTTACCCTTCTCGCATGTATAGGATTTAGAGTTTAAAATATTGTATTTGTTACTGTCTGCTCAGAGGACAGCACTCAGGCAATTAAAAAATATTAAACTGCAATAGAGAGAAGAGAGGGGTAAATATGCATTGTATGGGATGTGCAGGATTTCAATGATGAGTGTACTGGGAAGTCTTTTCAAAGATTACTCCCGATATACATTTTATAAACATATTATTCCCACAGTTTACTATACAATACATACAATATTATGGATTGTTGATATTATGTTTCTTGTTTTTTGGGAAAATGCATCTCAACTACCCTAATGCCAAAGTTTTCTTTCTTTAGGTCACCTGACAGACAAGGATACCTGGTGTTTTGCTACGCTGCAAGAAGGCTTTAAAAGAGAATGTGGGTTATTATTCTAAAGATAATGTAGCCAAGGAAGCTGCAGACTCGATCCCATTGACAGCAGTATATTAGGGACATCCATATATTTAGAAGCATATGGAGAAGAGTGGAATGTCAATCATCGCTGAGGAAAGGCAACAAGGATTTCCAGATTTGTGTGTTCCTATTTGGATGATTGCCATACAGTAGACTTTATTCTTAGGGTTTTATAAAAGTAATGCATTAGGTAGAATAGGAAATTTTATTTACGATCTATCTGCCTACATTATCTGTTCTTTAGCATATCTAGAGAAGTCTAGTTTATACAATTTATTTTACATTGGGTGCTACTTGCAATCTGTTTGTGACCAGAATAGGAAACTGTCTTAACCGACAGCATAGGCTGTCTTGTCTGCTTGTCTCCACTGTAAGACACTTTTGATAAATCTGCACCAATGTATACTAGACATACCCAAACCAGAAAAAACTAATTACAATACAATAAAATAGCCTAGTTGTATTAGGTAATAAAAGTTTGTTCATAGAGTGAATTTTGGCGCAAATTATCTATTTAAGGCTACATTCACACAGACATTTGCCGGCAGAGCACAGCAGGCATGCATTGGCGTGCGGGCGAGGAGGAGGGGCCCCTCCATAATAATGCGATGCGCCGTATTCCACGGCGAAAGATAGGACATGTCCTATCTTTCTGCAAGCTACGGAACGGTAAGGTGACCGCACTGTGTGGGACTTATAGGGGGGACGTTTTACGTCAGCCGATATTACGCCCCCCCCATAACTGCTGTGTGTGTGAATATTCTACAGACTTTTTGTTACACAGAGAGTTGGCGAAATATATAGAACGAAGGCTATTGTAAGGATTTAAACTATAAAATAAGTGTTCGTATATCAGTGTTTTTTATTTTTTGTATTTTTATTTTTACCTTTCACAAATGCACACAAATTGTTCAAATTATAACAATATCTGATAATATATGTAAAACAAAAACAAAAACCAAAACCCATATTTAAACTGGTTGATTTTTACTGTTTTTTAATCGCTAAAAAAAAAAAAAAAAAAAAAAAGTAGAAAATCTTTACAGGTTATGTCCTGTACTGTGGTTTATTTGGATCCTGTAAATAAACTAACTATGCCTATACTGTAATAATAAGTACTGACGCCAGCATTATAGTCCATCAGACCTTGACTAGTCTGTCAAAACAAGGTTCTACTTTGTGTCTAAAAGAAACTATTATAAGTTGTGCACTAGTGATAATCATAACTGTGTCATGCAAATTACACCTGCAATGCTCCGCTCCCTCACCTCCATATTATGTGAGCCCTTGGTGTCAAGGGTCTCTTCTGTTACTGTTTCCTGACCAACACTGTAAGGTTTGTGTATTATATAATTGCATTTGTTTCTTATCGTCTTATTTTATGTTGATAAGAACCCCCTTTATTGATGTAACAGAAATATGGAATTAATAGTGCTCTTCAATAATAGATAATGCAAATACAATGTGTACTAGCAATGGGGGAATGTGGTATTGATACAACTTGGACAATCATCTTTTGTAATTTGCAAGAAGTATATTTTTAACACGTTTCCGGCATGGTGTAGCCTGGAAAAGGGCGTGGGCACACAAAAATTGGTACTGCTACAAAAATATTTCAAAACGTGTGCTAACGTGACACATTATACAAACTAACAAAGTTTAAAGTAAGGACCTGCCCATGGTACAACTGCTGCAAAAAGACGATGTAGACAAAATCGCAGAACTAGTGTACCATGTGGCAACAATAATAAACATCGACCCCTGTTTTAGACAGGTTATACCGGAAAGGAAATCCTATTAGGGATAGGATAGCATCTTGCAGCTGTTTAGGGAAGAACCAGAGACATTATTAGGGGAATATTATTGCTGCGTGTATTCTAATTCATACACAAAATTTTTTCGGGCGTCATCTACCCAAGGACCCGAATCGTGGTTTTCCGTTCGCGTTACCCGAATAGTTTCCGATTTTGCGCCGATTTCCACTGAATCCACAGGATTTCGGCGGCACGACGATCGGATTGGTGGCGCATCGGTGCCGGAATGCACGCGACATGAAATAGGGTAGGGGGGGGGGAGCGTTGGCCGTACGAAGACCCGACCGATTTGGAAAAACGGTGCACATTTTTTTTAAAACAAAATGTCGCTTGACACGCGCGTTAGACCCCTGCACCCAGCATAGCTTGGTGAACTACCAGTGAACTCCGATGAGAATTCAGCGCAGAATCCACAGCTAGTGGACTCGGTTGCTCGACGACCGTAGTGAAACGCCGGAAAGTGACCCCGATATCCTCCACTGAGAACGTGCCGCTGGATGTGTGACAGAACACGGGTAAGTAAATCTGCCCACAACTCTGGCCCGCGACCATGCCTGTGCTATGTTTTTTTTGTTCTTTGGGGGGGAGGAGCCAAGTATCCCTTTAATTTTATTTAAACACTTACTAACTCACCTGCTTTTCCATTAATGCCGTTTTTTGTTTAGCTATACTTTTATATGGGTGTTATGTTGTTTCTGGTCGGAAGACAATATAGTTTCATTGCTACCATGAACTGTTTGTATTAACCCTGAGGAGTACATTTAAAAAAGAAAGCAAATGTTTCTTATTACAAATTTTCACATTTATTTTGGTACCAAAAATAAATAAAAAAAACTGGTTCAATACAGGCACAGTCCATGGGTTCTATAGAGTTTTGTTCCCAAGGTGTTGAATTTGTATGTAAGTCGGACTGTATATTTTTATAATTGTAGCCCAGCCATAATTTTTCTTTTGTTTCTGTGACAATGTGATTTTAAAAATGTTGGGTTGTCATAAACAACCAGATTAACAATAAAAGCTTAAATTGCAGTACACATTTGACACGGTTATCACTGTTTTATTTTAGCCCACCAAGATAAAGTAGTAAATACCAACATTCAGAGGGCAGTTTGCGCAACTGAGGGTTGTCTGTAAACGTCGACCCAGTTTGTCTTATTGCAAAACCCCCTAAATGTAAAATTTTTTTTAATTACTTTCAATTTCACAATGAAATACTGTTGAGGGAAATAAATATTTTTGTGTATTGTCACTTCAAGAAATCCTAACTTGAATTTTGTATTGTCACAAAAATAGCTTGTGATGCCTTTTAACTTTTATGCGTTTTAAACCTGTATTTTATATTTGTAAAACCTTGGGGGTACACGTTTTTAAATTATTTTTTGTCGTGTTGATAGATTTAAAAACAATGTCAATTCACGGACTGTTATTGTCTTTAATTTTTTATATTTTGTCCACAGATAACTACTTATTAATTTATCTATCCTGGGTTGGTTTAGTGTTTTTTTATTTTAAACAGTTTTTCTTTTTAACGACAGGTTTTCTTTTGTTGTGTTTTTTATTTCATTTCTTGTTAAAACTCATTTTTTTTTAAATCAACTCTATCTTTAGTATTTTACAAATTCAGAACCAAAGCAGGGTGTAGCGTCCACGGATTCATGGTGGGTCCAGGATAAAACTCCCCTGGTAACGACGTAACTAGACACAAACGGGAAAGAGAATGGCGAGGTAGGAGATACTGATAAGAGGTTGTGGGCGGGGTGTAGGATAGTAGGGGTGGAATGTCAGTAGGTAGAACAGGGGAAGGTGGGTGTGTAGGCATCTTCAGGTTAGGAGGGTGCGGTGACAGAAATAACCAAAAAAGAAAATGTACTTCAAATAGATGCTGTCCTCGGCAGATGTTGGGAAGATGGATCCATGCGCTGCCAAGTGATTTTACTGACTTTAACATATGTCCCATGTATAGAGGATTTTTGGTGATGGTCTTCCATGTGCATGAGTCAGTTCACTTTAAAAATCCACATTGCTATCGTTTGTGGAGAGTCCGTTTCCAGAGTACTGGAAGTCAAGACCGGACGCATTATTAGGAAACGTAAGGGGGATCATCTTGGATGTCCAGCGTTGATGAACATCACAGTGATGGAGGATATGGAGAGGGGAGATAGGAGTCCCCCACGATTGGGAGATAAACGTTGCAGGATTCCCCAGAAGGGGCAAGACCGAAGCCAGTACAAACATGTCGAAACGGACCCCTCCGTCCTCTCGACACAATCTCCGATCATGTCGAAAGTACTAAGCTGGAAGGATCAATAGTAGCCTCAGTGGAGAACCACTATATCATCTTGACATGAGCTTTATAACTGCTCCTTCGTTGTATCTGGAGCTCACCGAGGCGCTGTGACATAGTTGCGAAAAACCCACAGCAGAAAGACAGTAAGCGTACTCACCGACTACTCAATGTATCCACGAGGACTACAGCGTTATTGTGCAAAATTAGCAGGGAGGTGTTATTTGTTTCGACCAGCACATTATGCCACACGGATCTTTCTCGCTTAGCCAATCAGCGAGCACTGGCCGTTCACGCGTGTTTGCGCCTTCTCAAACCTCAGGCAGACTGCGAGAGTCACTTCCGGAGCAGCTGATATCCTGCCTCGGGTTTTGCGTTGCTTTGGGAACAGTTATATACAACAAAGTTGTGAGATATATAACAAAAGGAAATATTAAAAAACAAACAGTTAGTTACATTCACAGTATCTATCACTTAAATTAAGGACTACATAACAGCTGGGTTCCAAAAATAGAAAATAAACCTTAGTATCTACGAGCACCAAATTGGTCGAGTATTTTTTGCAGCTGGAAGCACAAGGGAATTATAAAACAATACGAGGGGGACAAAGATAGCAGGTTCGGGAGACACAGTAAGATAATTAGACGGTAGGAACAACGGAAAGAGGGGGAGACGAAAAAAGGGGGGGATAGGTGGGTGTTCAAAAACCTTGTTTTTTGCTGGGCGCGTGAGTGAAGAGTGCTCAAGTGCAAGCTTCCCACTTGCACAGGTCTTGCAGTGGACCGGGTCACATTGATGTGCAGTGTTTTGAGATGCGGTGAGCACCATATGCTGTGTATACAGTCACCTCATTCAGATTTTAGTTGATGCGCGTGCCCAGGACAGGGGTTTTTCACAGGTTGACTGCTTCATAGATGATCCTTCTTTAGGCGATTGTGTAGAATAACAGAGTTTGGAATCCTGGGATGGGATTTCTGACTGAGTCCCAAGACCACTGACCACAAATTCCTAGTGTTTTGCGTAACTTCAGATGAAACCAAGCTGATGGAAATAGCCCCAAGCTTTTAAAATTGGCAATTGTAAAGAATTGAATGGAGATTTTTGGGTTTTGCCCATTCAAATTTCTGATAATCAGCTCATAGGTGTAGCTCAGATAAACACCCCCCGGCTTTGAATAAGTGTGTCATGTCAGCAATAAATGTCATATATCTACGAAACAAACCCAGGGAAAAGTAGTGAAATGAGGTGCTAATATCAAGTGACAGAATAGTATGTTCAGTAACTACAAAAATTTTTAAAGTAACGCTTCACTTTTGACACAACGGGGGAAGTCCCTTCAGTATAGATGAAAAAGGCTCAGACAACCTCCATAAGCTATATGTAGTTACAAGCAAAAATCCACAAAAGATGGGCCATATTCGGACTGCAGCCTCTGAAAATTTTACTGCATGTGAAAACACTATACGTTAGCCAGTGTAATGACTCTCCACCCGAAAATCACTCCACACACCAAATATGTCCCCCTAATCCTCGCTTCCCCAGCTCCCCTTTAAATTTTTATAAATTTTTTTATTACAATTTGTGTGATGTAACTCATGCTTCTCTAATTGATCCGACCTCTTACCAATTAAGAGGTTGGATCACCGTACAGGGTCCCCTGGCAGTTCGGCCCTTTTTCATGATGGGTCAGGCCGATGATACACTTCATGGACATGTAGAATCGCCGCCGTCAGCGCATGTATTGACGCAACTCGTGCCGCGCTATCGATCTGACTGACAGTCGGTCCAGATGGGGTATTGCAACCGGGCACGTGGAATAAGTCGAGGCGCAGACGCCTGTTCTGCATGCCGCCGACACATAACCGCCAGCATTGCGCAGCACTTCTTACATCCCCTATCGACCAGGGCGTGAGGTGTGTTTTTGGCTGGCCCCCTCATGATAGCAATCGACGCCGTGCAGGGGACCTGGTTTGTAAGAGGTCATTCAGAAACTATTGTTAGCACACACAAATTTACTAAAAATTGGAATAATATAGAAAGGGGCTGGGGAGGATAGTGGGAACATACTTTGATGGGGGATATTTCAGCGAGTGCACAGGTATTACTCTTTAAATTATAATTGGTCAAGTCTAGTCAAAGGATGTTTTTTAGTTGCAAGATTTGAGAAGTACAAAAAAAGAACCTATTGTATACATCTCTCTCTTTCAATACTGCAAAAACAAGCACCTTCTCACAATACATGTCATGTCATGTATATGAGCCTTTGATGCTTTATAGTAAATTCAGTCAGCTTCTGTATTACATGACTGTACATGATTCCCATGGACGTCAAGCACTGCTTATTTGGGCTCACATATCATGTAGATTTATTGCTGCAGCAGGTAGGGTTTATTACACTGATCACTGAACAACATTTGGAACCAGATACCTGTCATCTTCAGATTGCCTGCCCACAGCTGCAAATATTGCCATTTACTGTGCAGTCACGTGTTCATACACATTTAGCTGCCATCATCACTAAAATCAGTCCCATGTTTCTGCTTAAGTGAGTTTAGGGTATCGTGCTGCAATAACCACAAGTGATAACCACCAATACGAATTAGACATTCCAGTGTGTTAAACACCTGTAATACCAGTGTCTTGGCTTTCCACCTTGGTAATCTGGTCTAGTGACTTCAGTTTCCCCTACTAACAATAAATATAATTGTACTGTGTTAGCGTGCCCGGCACCGCGAACAAGTAATGACTCTTGTATATGTCTCGGATTCCGGACATCACATATCGAATAGACCCTGCTCAGTTGCTCTCGCCTAGCAATCGGCATGCAGGCCGGTTTAGGTGTCTACCATTGGCTTGGGCAATAAATCTCATCTTAGAAGAAGGCGAATAAGCGTAGTCACTTTAAACGGCTTGCCGTTGACCGAAAAATTTGGATACTGTCTATGTTCACCAGCAAGCGATATCGGTCTCCAGCGTGTGAGCGGCACCAGACCTGCAGAGAAATTGCAGTATGCACAGCAGCCGTTAAGATTAGCACGACCAGAGGCGGCTGAATGGAGATGAGGGTTTGCGACATAGGCGAACACAGTAAGTGGAATGTTAATGAAAACACGGGCCTGACACAACCGACTTCGGGCCCCTCACTGAATCAAAAGGGGCTCATTGAATGAGAGTAGACACAGAGGAAACGGCATGGGGCGGTGCAAACATACGTGGGGCTCCCCCACTAATGAAGGGGTGGCACACAGTGGGTCTCACTGAAAGAAGTGGGGCAGTTCCTGATACTATCTCATTAATTTTCTAAGGGGCTGATAATAAGTCTGATTTGTCAATTTTTCAACATTTTGGTCAAAAGTGTCAAAGTTTGTACAGTCCTAAGATTATATACAATTTATTCGACAACATGTTCAGCTATCTACATAAAAAATAACCCTGATCAGCAAGTTGTTACAAAGAAGTATGAGAATATATTTTTTAAACGATTTTTTAATTTTGTTTTTAAAGGTATCGAAACATATACAAATCTATAACATTAGGTGACAGAACTGACCCAACAGATAAAGTTGGTTGGTTCCACGTGGACCACTATGTGTCTATAGTCTATAAAACCGATACAAAAGGAAGAAAAAGGCAGCATGTATTTTTTTGTGAATCTACTGCTACGCATTTTGTTATTTCTTACTACAAAATAAATTTTTAATTTAAATCCAATACTTAAAAGGGAACCTCACACACCTACATCGGTATCTGCCCTATTAAGGTAGACTCGGGATGGTAGGTGCATCTATTAGACTCGTGAGGAACTCCTTTAAGGCTAATCCCACGTCCCCGCAGTTCTTTCCTCATAACCTTTATTCTGTCAGTATATGCAAATTCTTTTCAAAGAGGCTACCGGTGGGCGCGTGCGATTGTACAGGAGCTGAGGCTACACCAGCGGCTGCTTCATGTCCCCACGTAGCCGCCCTTTATCTTCACAAGATAGTCTATCACGCGCAAGCTACTTGAGGAGTGGCGCCATCCGAGTCTGCAGAAGCTTTGACATTTCTACGGCATGTGCAGAAAGTCAGGCCACCCCGGCTGCGTGGTCATGCTTCAAAGCTGGAAGCTACTGGTTATGCGCAGAATCTTCGCTTTTGCAGACGAGGATTCTGTTGCGGAGGACCCCCTACGTGGGCATGGGACTGTAGCCGCACCGTGGAGCCCTCAGCTCTGCGCTACGCCCACGCCCAGTAGCCTCTTAGTAAAATGTTAGCACTATTACAAGGAATAAAAGCCTATAAAAAGTTGCCAGGGACTGCAAGGGATTAGTCCTGTAGTATTGCACCTACCACCCGATGCTATTACCTTCTATAGGCTTAGATCCTGTGGTGGTAGTTGTTCCTTTTAAATGTGATCATAATGGTTAATATATTGAACATCGCCAATGTCTCCTCTCCATTCTCTTTCACGTATCAACATGTATCCAGCTAACCGGTACTTTGAGTTCTCGCGTTTACTTATTCTTCTAACCGATCTAAAATTAGAAAAAGAAAAAACCATATAATTGATCCACTAGCAAAATATAACACAATTTCCATAGCCGCCAAGAGCCAGGATAAGCTCCAAACCTCAGTAGTACAGAGCATCCTAACTAATCAAATAAAACACTACTTTAAAGAGAGCATCGGTTACCACACATTTGTTTGATCTTACATATAAGCTAACAGCAGCAAAAGTAACGTACCTTACGCACTACCTGTCTTTTGAGCTAAAAAGCATTTTCCTCCATCTCCTATAAATCAGCATAACATTATAACTTGCATCGCTTGGTATTCCAGGGGTCTATAAATGAACTTGTTACCACCCTATCTGAACCTCTCTAGGCCTCATTTTCACACCACCAATTCTACCTTCATCCTTTATCCTGGCTCTCACCCAGTAAAAAAAAATTCCGAATGAACTGACAGTAGAAAAGCTTTGTATAGCATAACAAATTAAAAACCTCCCCCACTTGGATCATCAAGCGTAAATATGAGGCCATCCGTGCAGTTCAGTTAGCAGTGACCAACGCCGGATGTGTGATGCCATGTGACCATTTCTGGTTTCGTAGGGAAGCTGTATGTTTTCGTGGCCAAAGAACGCATCATATATACACGGTGACGACCACCAACAGACTCATACAAACACTATGGACAGGGAGCGTCAATGGGATTTAGGACCTATAGCAGTTAACTACACCCTCTGGCTTTACTTCATGAATGGAAATTATAGGAACAGAGTTCGGACTAAGGAAGGGTATGTAACTGCAATTAATACCAACAGTTGAAACATAAGTGATTAACCACCCAAAAAGGATAAATGTACATCAAATTGATTCTTTTTAGGAAGATCAGTATATATACAATGTGGCGTTGCAGTTAACTCAACGAACATACATACATAAAAAATAAACACAACTACATAACCACATTAGTGCATGCGCCATAAAATTCTATTAAATGTCAATGAATGGCACACAAAACCAGACCAGGATGTTAATGACACGTTGTTTACCATAAAGATCAGTCAGTCACTGCTGTGTATTGCGTAATAGAAGTCCATCCCAGCCAGTTCACATACGACGAAAAAAGGGTTTTAAGCACTGATTTGTCCTGCTAGCGCCTTTAGTTACTGCATTATATCATCTGACCCACGGATTAGCTTTCTCACACGATCAACATGCACCGTGCCGCTACCTGCCTAGTTAGGAGCACAGTATCGCAGTGCATGGTGAGGCGTTTGGTGGGTTTAGCCAGTGACGAGCCCTTCACCTCTGAAATTGGTGACCATGGAGGCTACTGGTCTGTTTCAGGTCATGGGCAACGTCCTCCCTCCCTCTCCTCGCATCCTCTCACAAACACCTGTCAATGCCCCATGATGTGGTAAGTGTGTAGCACGGATTCTCCTAGCTCGCTTGGGTCGTAGAGCAGAGTCGTAAAACAGGTAGCCGGCTTCTTCAAGGACGTTTGCATGTTAAGACCTATGGCTGTATAACTTGATTCAAGTACGATGTACAAGAAATATGCGCTACATAGAAGTAATGGCTTTCCCAATCTGTTGAGCATCCTGTAGTAATGGGGCTTATATGGGGCTAGAGCGTTTCGAGGTGTCTACCCCCCTTTCAATAGCTGTATACATATCCTGGATTTTGGCCTGGTATTTAAAACCATTCACTATGTTGTCAAAACCTGGTTCTGGATTTTGTCCATATATTGAGTACGGTCCATCCTTTTTCCTTTTTTTTCTTTTTTGCTCTGAGCGCATCGTTAGCTACTAGGTGAGATTTATACACTAGTCCGGTGTGGGCCCAATGTTTACGGCAAACAACATCACGCATTATCTGTTAAAGCCCGATAATGTCATCGTACACAGCAACCCCGAATTATCCCCGATTCTTCATATAGAAGAAAAGTTCAGCTTCCTACATAACCAAAGTTAGGCTTTCAGGGTCTGTAGACAGGCTGAACTTAAGTCCACGTCAGTTCACCAGTCACGGTTTGCAGCCGCCCTTCACGGCTTCTCGGGGACTCCGTCCGGCCAACACACGTTAGCGTAGCTCAGGGCCCTAGTTTTGATGCGTAGTTCATCGCAAGTGTTTTTTTAGAACAGCCGGCAGACAAATCAGTGCCTAAAGTCTTTTTTATGAAACTGGGCTATAGCGATCCATTACCTTACCACCAGCATTGTTGAATGTACCGATCCCCACCTCCATATGCCTATACTTATATTTACATTACTGGTATGGTTGCTTTGTGGGTGATTAGACTGCCCATCACTAACCTATGGTTGATATATTCTTATAGATTGTTCCTTGGATTTGCATACAAAAGGCATCCATACTTTTGGCCCTTTAGAATGAGACTTTATATTTATCTTTTCATTTGTAGAATTACAAAACATGATTGGTAACAGAATTCAGTAGTGCAGGGATAGTGTCATATTATCACTGGTACTGGATGATAAATCTGTTTTTTAAAACTGACAAAATTTTGGTGCTGTTGAAGAATTTTTGGCACACATACTTTATTCCATGAAGCAGTGAACCTTTTCTAATGACACACTCCTTTTGTATTAACTATTCCAGTCCCTTCCCATCCTTAATTAAACTTAATGGACATGTGTCTTTTCTCAACAGTATTAACTTTGTAACTATATTAGGAAACGTGTTTAAAAACTACATTTTGTGCAAAATATTAGCAGATGGCTCAGGGGGATGCTGCTAAAAACAACCAAAGACTACAGTCATAGACAGATCAATTTTCAGGGCAGGTGGCAAATTCCAAATAACAAGCTTTGGGTCAGGGGCAAATAGCGAACAGACAGATTCAGAACAATCCAGAACTGTCAATTAAAGCAGAATGGAATCAGGAATCACAATACCCAGGCGCCTCCCCGTGGGTAGGGTGTCTTATCAACGAAGATGTGTACTTTTTGGTAAATTACAGATTTTAAATGTGTGCTCTGGGCCCATATATATTGATAAGAAAGTGAACCCGTAACTTAGGACTCAGGAGCAGGATGATGCGAGAATGCCAGAAACCATTGAGGAGCATAACTAACAGTTTGGAGCAACATGAAGGAGGCTTTGAAAAAGGAATCTATCGGCATCAGGCAAAAGGTAAGTAAAAAGTACAAAAATTTATTAAGGAAACATTAAAATTCCATGGAACCTCTCTTTTCTATCACTAAGCCAATTACTTACCCAAATACACAGATTTTTCCCCTAGTCCCAGCAGTCTCATTATGTACCAACCTTTTATGTGGCACTGTATCAAAAGCCTTGTAAAAGGCCAAATATATGACATCCCCCGCCTCCCCCAGGTCCAGTCTAGAAGTTACCTCCTCATAAAAGCCAATCAGATTAGTTTGACAGGACCGATCCCTCACAAACCCATGCTGATGCAGGGTAATAAGGTTATGTACAGCGAGATATTCCAGGATAGCATCTCTAACAAACCCCTCAAATTTTTCCCCACAGCAGAAGTTTGCAGGATTGCATTTTGATCCTTTTTTGTATATTGATACACATTTGCTTTGCGCCAGTCCTATGGAACAGAACCAATCCTCAGGGGAACTTCAAATATTAAAAATGTCTATCACGGTACATAATTCATGCAGAACCTGGGGGTGTATGCCATCTGGGCCCCGGTGATTTGTCTATCTTAGTAGTTGTGAGGCAGAACCGTAGCTCTTCCTGGGTTAAACTGTTGACATTCCAGAGAGAATTTACATTATTCTCCAATGTGCGAATAATGTGCTTAGTTGCCCATGGCAACCAATTACAGCTCCCCTTTAAAATATTCTGAGCACTGGCAAAATGAAAGCTGAGCTGTAATTGGTTTCCATGGGCAACTAAGCACATTCTTCCTTTCAGGTAGCTTGATAAATCTCCCCATTGTCCCAGTTTATGCCTATAAGCTCCTCCCTACTATAAGTTGGTGAAAATTTGTCCTCCTGAAGCTTAGAGTGTTTGCTGCCCCTCCACTAACCCTCTTAGTAAGGCGTAATACAAAATCAATGATATTGTGATCACTATTACCCAGGTTTCCCCCAACATATAATTTTGATACCCTGTCAGGTCTGTAGGTTAGGATAACCTCTTGTTGGCTCCGGGACTAGAGACGACAGTTAATTGTCTTTTGTCATTGACAAAAACCTGCTACCTTTAACCCTATAGCGCAATAAAACGTACCTGTACGCCTTATTGTGCATAGGGAAGTATGAAGAGGGCTCACGGGCTGAGCCCCCTTCATACTCACCGGGGGCTTGCTTCACAATCAAGCAAACACCCGTTGCTAACACCCGCAATTGGTGCTAGCAGCAATGGTGTTAAACCTTTGATCGCGCCAGCAAAGCTGCCGATGGCATTAGCGAGCCGGCAGCAAGTGGGCATTGCCATCTTGGCTCAGATCATCGCTTCTCGTGACGTCATCGGGGAGCGGCGATCTGTTGCCATGACAGCCTCGGGTCACACAAAGATCCGAGGCTATTACAATGTGCGATTTGTACATTGTAATAGATGGTGTGTAAAATCCCCATATACTGCCATACTGTATATGGGGAGTCTGATAAATAGAAAAAAAACCCCCTAAAAATTCATATCCCCCCCCCCTTTCCCTAGAAGTCATATAAATATTAATAAACACCAAAAATCATAAACACATTAGGTATCGCTGCATCCAAAAATGCCCGATCAAAATATAATAACTTTTTTATTGCATTTAACCCCACCACAACCGAAAATAGCGCCCAAAACCGTAAATGGCATTTTTTGCCATTTTGAAAAATATTTTAAAAATTCAATAAAAAGTGATCAAAAGGTCATAGAGTCCTAAAAATGGTAGCATTGAAAAAGTCATCAAAAGTTGCAAAAAAATGACACCACCCACAGCTCTGTATACCAAAGTATGAAAAAGTTATCAGAGCGAGATGGCACGGGGAGCGGTGATCCGTTGCCATGACAGCTTCGGGTCTCACGAAGGCCCGAAGCTGTCTCGTTTTAACCCATTCATTACAATGTGCTATCAGCACATTGTAATGAATGAGGAGTAAAATCCCCATATACTGCCATACTGCAATATGGCAGTATCCTCTCCCCTTTGTAAGCTATGTCAGTAGTTCATTAAACAGTTACGAGTCTGCCTCTTAGGAGGTATCCCACTAATTTGTCCAACAATACGCCGTGACTCCCACCACCCTATGAAGGAGCCTCTTGGCATTCCTGGGGAAACTGCGGATGGTTCAAAGGGGGCATATTTTAAACTAGTCAACGAGGAGATAAAAATCCCTTTGCACGCAGCATGGTGCTATGATATCATGATGCTCAAAGCTGGATGTAGATTCAATGGGAACATTAAAAATAGTGTACTAAGGTCCCAAAGAAGGGCAAGAAAATAAAAAATAATCTATAAACATTTGTTCTTGTAAACAACACTCCAATAAGTGGGCGAGGTGACAAGATAGTTGTAGCACGTATATTAGGCAAGTTAAGCAAGCTTAATTCCCTTTGCCACCAATTCTGTAATCCTATCCACAGAGTTGAACTCTCCACAAAAAAAAAGTGCGAGATTTCAGATTTAAGGCTTGGACATCCTCTGTTCAAGAGCAGAGTTACGTTTGCATAGGGTTACAGCAGTTTTGACAGCTATATTTTTTACTAGCTGATTACGATCCTGCAGGGAAAGCCTCTCTCCTGCAGGGTTGTAATCAGATAGTAAAGTATGGTGTTAAGTAATTTGACTAAAAGAGGGCGATAATTCGAGGCGATAGATGGAGTCGGGAAAACTTACCTATCTTAATTACCAAATAATTGGACCCACGGGGGGGGGGGGGCTATTGGAATGTCTGCAAGGCTAGTCGAGCAAGGAACACAGTGTCCAATTGCGATAATTAGCACCTAATAATTTCTGTTTTTTGGTATAAACCCAAAAAAACTGAAAATTCACCATAAACTCGCGAGAACAGTTGCATTATCACTGGGAGGGTTTGCGTGGTGTTTAAGAATAGTACTCGTCGTCTGCAATAGAGTGATAATCAGAGTGATGAACATCGAACTGCGTAGCTTATTTAAAAGGAGGTTGTCTGGCCAGACAGAATCCTAGCAAGGTTCCACTTGAAAAAATTAACGTCCAGGGGTAACAGTGGGAGATCTTGCCAGTACCATTGTCACATGAATTTTGCTTCATAAAATTTGCCAGGATATTACAGGCCCTAAACACCATTACCTTGAGTCGTAATTGGGGCATTCAAAGATGTAGTCCGTATTCACCTTGGTTAGCTCAACTCAGACAAAAATGGCTGACCTAAGGATCCCACATCAGTGAGATGAGTCTAAAGACATGTAGTAATCTATGAGATCATATTGATCCTTGCAAGGGTTCTGGGCTTTATCCATCGGACCTTTCAAGTCGAGGTGGTACCCCTACCTTTAGCCAGGTTAGCTAGGAGTTTTGCCTGACTTTTTCCATTATTTGCTGCAACTCTATTCAAATGGGATCTGGTGAAGCTTTCCTTTCTCTAGGCTGCTGGCCTCAGTGTCTATCGCGCTACATCAGACATATACGACCGTCTGACGGGCCGCACAGTCTGTGTGAAAGGAATCAGATGTATTTTTATGACACTACATTTATACATCTCTCAAATACCACTTTACAGCCTACCAGAAATAGAGAGTCAGTTGCATGTTTCCCATTGGCTCATGGTACTCAACCAATAAGCCTTCAATAATTTGACAAAATCCTCATCTGTCTTGAGGAATGATGGAAAAGGGCAAAGATAGTCTGATCTTTTGGAAAGTGAGTGGGTTCCCCAGGTCATCCCTTGTCCTCTATGGCTTCCCATATTGTCACGATGTCATGCGACCCACATCTAGGGTCGCAGACACCCTGCTTCCCTCATCCTCACTCACCTCTCCACGTCCTGTCAAGCTTCCTAGCACGCAAGTCCCGGCTCCTAGGGTGCACTCGCGCTACGGGGCTTTGCAAATTAAAAGGTGCCAGCGCATTTGAGATTGGCGCTGGCCGCTTCCGAAATAGTTACAAATATGTCCCTTCCCAGCATTCCCCAGCATTCTTTTGCTCTATGCCTAAGAGAAAGCGATTACCTGTGACCTGTCATCTGTATTGTCCTCCAGTTATGTGACCCTGGACCTGTCCCAATTCGCTCCATCAGCTGCTGACTGAACCTCATGCCCCATAATCTATGACCCGAACCTTGCTGTCGTCTTGACCCGAGATTTGCCTGCCTGACTTGTACTAGACATGGCGGACAAGTAGCACTGTGAACGAAATGGAATTACAATGCACCGACAACACAGACAAGGACAAACCTGCTTTGTGGAAGGATCTGGTGAAAGAAAACTGTGTGAAAATTAGGATTAAGGTAAAAGGTTAGGATTGTGTGTAATAGTATTTAAAAGAGAGTGCATGCTGAAAATTGGTTATAGTGATGGTTTGTTGTGATGCTTGATCTATTGTTTTAGAATGTGAAATTGTAGTCTTGTGCTGGTGATGCGTACTGCTGCGATAGAAGATGAAATAAGTTCGTCAGTGTGGTGATGTGGTGTCGTAGGCGGGGCGGGACTGAACAGGGCGGCTAGGTGCGGTGACGCGACCCTGTGAGCTAGCGGGCGGCTACTCTGAAGCACTCCCCTCAGTGAGTTAGTAGTTAGCGTAATTGGATGGTGATCGGATGGTGTACTGTGTTGTGGTGGCGTGTGGTTGGGTGTTGTGGGTATGTTGTCGATGTGTGATTTGATAGGTGCCGTGTTGGTTGTGAGATTGTGGTTAGTGTTTTGCTGCGGTAGCGATGGGGTCTGGCGTTGGCGCTGCGTGGTAGTACGGATGGGGGTTGGTGTGGGTGATGGGTATGTTGTTGTGGTTTGTGAGTTGCTGTAGTGCGTGGTTGGTTGGTGGTTCTTTGTGAGTGTCCAGGCGTTCACTTGATCTTTATGGTGGCAGAGGGCATAATACTCTCTCCTCTGAAGGAGTAACGCAGATTGCAGATTCTCTCATCTCTCCACTGAATGTTATGACTGGTGTGAGAAGCATTTTTGTGGGGATGCTCAAAAAAGTTGTGAATCAGAGAAGCAAATGCACAAAGTGGCTGAAGTGAGAGCTTACTTTTGTCAACTTCTTGAGGAAAAAAAAATCTTCAAATAGTATTGGTTACGGTCTGTCTGGTTTCTCGTTGCCACCGTCGGTGCCTGAATTGTTGTCGGGTCCACTACGCCCGTATTTCACCATGTTTTGGTTTCTCTTGCAGCGCTATGGGCTTCGGAGATCAGCTGCTGTGAGGATTCCTCCGATACTGACAACCAACACTGTGCAGGGAACAGGGCATCACAAGTTCAAAAACATCTGGGGCCCTACCCCGGATCTTTTGGCCTGTGCTCCGATGTACACAGCAGGACTCTTTATTCACTGTTTGGTATTCTCTTGCAAACTCTCCCCTCTATCTGCCTCCGCGGGGAGGGAGGATTAAAATGGAAAGCTTTAGGGTATTCCTGAAAGACATTACAGGGACTGGTGACAAGGACATAACTGGCTGTTGGGGGACATTACTGGAGGGCGCTGTGGGGATATTACTGAGGGCAAGTCGAGGACAGTACTGAGGGGGCTTAAGCCACATTTACTGGTGGGGGGATCTGTGAGGGTCAGGCTGAGGAGGGGGGGGTGGAGGAAATTACGGGGGCTGTGGAGATAACAACTGGGGATGTGGAGACAGTACGGGGATGTGGGGGATAAAGAAATAGAGGAAGAGGCAGTGAGGGACATATAGAAATAAATGACCTCTTCTGGGCAATTGAGTAAATGTGATAGTGAGATAATGGGGCACATTTACTTAGCCGCCACAGGAGTCCGAGGTGTCCGACAATCATGAACTGCGGTTCATTAACAAAGATCATTCGCACGATTTCCTGCAAGTGTCATTCCCCCGATCAGGTCCACCTTCTTGTCCCGGGCATGTATACGGCTTGGATGTGACAAATTTTTAAGATAAATCCCGCTATTTGACGAATCGACGTCCCAACACCTGTGTGTCACATGAAATCCGATCGTGTGCGAACACAATACCCTACTAAATCCCTTTCCCAGCGGTTGGTGATCCACGAAAAGGCCGAAACCCGACGCTAAATGCAAACCACAGGGACCCTTGAGCCTACAAGCCCTATCTAATGCAGATCGTCACACCCATCATCATTTAGGAAATAGCAGTTTCTTTGCATTCAAAGGTATATCCCTAAAGTGTAGTGTCATATCGTTTTGCCTCCAGTTTTCAAAAATAGCAGGTCTTTCTAAAGGCTACATCCAGGCATGAGCCTGTATATATGTGACATTTATCTGTACGCAGCACGTATGTAACCCATATTTTATAGTTTCACCATAGACTTGCTAGGGCATACGGAACTGAAATACGTTACCGAAACTAGGACATGATATATATGTTTTAAGCTAGTTAAGGTTACGTTCGCTGTCAAAAATGGCAATATAATGGTTGGACATATTGTTCATTGAAATGAATGCGGCCGTATATGCAAAACCCATAAAAAAGCGGTATGGGACGGATATGTCAGTTTTCATACGTCCGGTAATGTAGCTCCGACTGCCGTATTCATTCCAAAATAGCAAGCGTTTCTCGTGTGCTCCATATGTTTTTACTCTTCTAAAAGTGTGGGTGAAGAATTGCCAATTGTGTCAAAAATGAGGAAAGTAGGAAGTAAGGGAAGGGAAAGATGATGGTGGTGATGGAGCTGGAACCAGGGAGAGAGGACATTGATCTATCTATGCAAGCTACACTGGGGCAGCAAGCAAGAAGAGAGTGCAGCAGGAGCACTGCATCACCTCCATTTTTTTTTTTGAATTTTGAAGATACTAAAAATGTCTGATTTGTTTTGCCATCTTTGGCCACCATTCTTTTCATTTGGAATTTGGCTGATTTTTTCCTTCTTACAGATTTTGCAAGTATTTTTGCAAGTATTGAAAGCATCGCGGTTGACCGAGAAAAATAAATTTTAATTTTCTCCCATTTTACATTAGTATCATCAGTGTCAGTATGTGATTCCCGGGTATAATCCTGTGTGCCAGCCCTGAATTCTGGAAATTAGCCTTTTAAATTTAATATTTTTGATTTTCCCACCTGTTTTGCCTTTTTACAGTGTTTTTTAAAAGGAAAATGTTTTGTTTATGATCCTTTTTTCCAAGGGTTCCTGGACACTGATATTTTGCACAATCTCCACATTGTAGAAATCACAGGGTCCAACAACGCATCACCTTTGGGGCTCGTCTATTGAGCTGTACAATAAAATTATCCTTCAGAAAGTTGATAACATGGTCTCCCTTCACAGTATGAAGAACGAGTCCGACCCTTCCAATTTTATTTGAAAATTAAAGTCTCACATGATCACTACTGTCCCCTCTTGTGCAGTCCATCCATCTGTGTATATAGGTGACCCTCTATACCTCAGAGTGTTAAGGGGTCTATTAAATTAACAAAAAAAAATTCTAAGAGAATCCCATTGGCTTTGAATTCAACCACAGGAAACAATTAATGGGGGGGACCTCATAGGAAATAATTAATGAAATGGGGGGGGGGGGGGCATATTCAATAATTAAGAGGTTCCAGTATATTTAATAATGAAATTGCATAAAAAGAAGGCACGAAGATCCGTCAGGGGGTAATGAAGAGGCAGGTGTAAATAGCTCTGGAGGAAAAAATGTCCTCAGCGCCAATTAATGGTGTGCTGAGTCTTAAACATTCCTGAAGCCATGCATCCTGGAGACGGGGATGCGCGGGGGACGGGACGTGGACGGGAAAAAAGGAAACGGGAGCAGCCGTGACATGTGTCTTCCTTTTTCTCCCCCCGATTCCTAGTTTAAAAACTCCAACCACCCCTGATGGGATCTTCTCCCCCAGCACAGCTGCCACCAAACATACACAGGGGGCTGGCAGGGATACACTCCAGGGGGCGGCAGGTATACACTCCAGGGGGCTGGGCCAGGCCTATACAACGAGGGGGCCTGGCAGCTATACACTCCAGGGGGCTGCGGCTATCACGCCAGGTGGTGGCAGGGCTGGCTATACACCTCCAGGGGGCTGCAGGTGGCTATACACTGCAGGGGGCTGGCAGGCATAACACTCCAGGGGGATGGCAGGCTATACACTCCAGGGGGCCGCCCAAATGCATTTCCATCCTTAGCTTATACTCAAAACAATAGGTTTTTCCAGTGATTTTGTTAAAATTAGGGGGTCTCGGCTATCTCGGGAGGCTATACTCCTATCAGGAGTTGCAATGAGGCCTTTAATCAGGTCTGTCAGAAGAAAGAAAAATGCTGTGGAAACTGCTGAGACTTCATTTTGTTGTGTTGAAAGAATTTCCACTGAATTTGGATCAGCCTGAAATTTTTGAGACCCTTTATGACATGTTATTTTGATGCTCGTTTGATCCATTTTTATATTTATTATTATCAGTTAATCAACTATGTAATTAATAATGTAATATTGAAAAAAATATATTAGGTAATTATAGAGTTGGTAAAAATCTTAGGAATAACTGTATGGTGATTTTATGCCTTATGTAATTAAATGTAATTGTTTAATGTAGAAACACATATTGACCTAATGATAGCAGTTGATAGTCACTCTCATCTACATGAGTAAGTAAAAAATGAAATAAGGAAGCTCCTGATACTATTAAACTGTAAATGATACAGAGAGAAAATCTGCCAGACCTACAGTACTCTATTACGTAGAGTTGAATGGATTAACAGCTTGGCTTCATTCAACACCCACTGTAATCGCACTTAAGGAGAGTTAACTACCATCTCCTTTCTTTAACAAATAAACAAAAGAGAACTGCCACTGAAGTCCTTATCATTCAATCCCAGTACTGAGATTTAATTGAAACAGCAAGACTTCTACGGTTGACAGCATACACGTTGATGTTTTTCTAAAAAAAAAAAATTTTGCTGCATGGTGTATTTTTACATATGTTTTTTTAAAAGAGACTTTAAAAAAAAAAAAAAAGGTTATTATATTCAAATCTTCTTGATAAATTTTCTACCAATATTATTTTCAACGAAGTATAACAACTGGTTTTGGAAGTTGTTCTATAAGGGTTACAGCAAGTCAATTAACAGAAGGCTGTTCGTTGATCATCCCACAACACAACTCGGGTCAGACTGAATGATTAACGGCCCAAACAGCTGAACTGAAAAGTTTGTACGATCAGTTTGCGTGTTGTAGGTAACTGGCAAACAAGTGTTGTGGTGTGTGTATTATCAAAAGTTAACAGAGAAACCATATTATAATTCCTGTGTCTTAGTATCACTGGTACTGGATGTAAATCTTTTTTATAAATGACAAATTTTGGTGCTGTTGCCCCCAAAGAATTTTGTGGCACACAATGCTTTATTCCATGAAGAGTGAACCTTTTCTAATGACACACTCCCTTTTGTATAACTTTCCAGTCCTTCCCCTCCTTAGTTTAAACTTAATGGACAGTTGTCTTTCTCACTACAGTATTAACCTTTGTAACTATATAGAAACGTGTTTAAAACTACATTTTGTTGCAAATTTAACAGATGTGCAGGCGATGCTGCTTAAAACAACCAACAGAATACAGTCTAGAAAGATTCAATTTTCAGGGAGTTGGCAAATTCCAAAAACAAGCTTGGGTTCAGGAAGCAAATAGCGAACAGACAGATTCAGAACAATCCAGAACTGTCAATTAAAGCGAATGAATCAGGAATACAATCCGCAGGCGCCTTCCCCCGTGGGTAGTAGGGTGTCTTATCAACGAAGATGTGTGACTTTTTTGGTAAATTACAGATTTTAAAGTGTGTCTCCTGGCCCTTATATATTGATAAGAAAGTAACCCTAACTTAGGACCAGGAGCAGGATGATGGCGAGAGATGCCCAGAAACCAATTGAGGCATACTAACTAGTTTGGAGCAAACATTGAAGGAGGCTTTGAAAAGGGAATCTATCGGCATCATGCAAAAGTGTTAAAAGTAAAAGTACAACATTATTAAAGGAAACATAAAATTCATGGAAACCTTCCCCTTTTCTATCACATAAGCCAATTACTTTACCCAAATACACGATTTTTACCCCTAGTACCCAGCAGTCGTCATTATGTTCCCAACCTTTATGTGGCACTGTATCAAAGCCTTGTAAAAGGCCAAATATATAGCACATCCCCCGCCCCCCAGGTCCAGCTAAAGTCTAAACCTCATAACCCAAGTGCCAATAGTTGTTGACAGGACCGATCTAGCCAAAATCCAAAACCCACTGATGCAGGGTAATAAGGTTTTGTACGCGAAGATATTCCAGGATAGCAATCTCTAACAAAACCCCTCACAATTTTTCCACATCAGCAGAAGTTTGCAGGATTGGCATATTTTGATCCTTTTGTGTGATAATTGATACACAATTGCTTTGCGCACCCAGTCCTAGGAACAGAAGACCAATCCTCAGTGAGAATGTCAGATATTACAATGTCTATCATCGGTACCATAATTCATGTGCAGAACCTGGGTGGCTGTTATGCCAGCCTGAGCCCGGTGATTTGTCTATCTATATCGCTTCAGTTATTGTAGGCAGAAACCCGTAGCTCTCTGGGTTTTAACCACGGTTGACTTCCAGAGAGAATTGTACATCTATTCTCCAATGTGCGAATGAAGGTGCTTAGTGCCACATGGCAACCAAATTAAGCTCCCGCGTTTAAAATATTCTGGAGCACTGGCCAAAGCTGAGAGCTGGAGCTGTAATGACGTCGACATGGTTTAATTTCCAGGCAACTAACCATTCTTCCTTTCAGGTAGACTTGATAAATCTCACCAATTGCCCTCCCATGTTATGCCTTATAAGCTCCTCCCTACATAAGTTGGTATGAAAATTTGTCCTCCTGAAGCTTAGAGTGTTTTGCTGCCCCTAGCACTAACCCTCTAGTAAGGCTGTATACCAAAATCAACTTGATATGTGATCATATTAACCCATGTTTCCCCCAACTATTAATTTTGATACCCTGTCAGGTATGTAGCGTTAGGATACCCGTTGTGGCTCCGGGACTAAGCGACAGTATACTTGTCTTTTGTCATTGAACAAAATGACTACCTTAACACCATATCAGCAGATAAAACGTACATGTACAGCCTTATTTGTGACATGGGAAAGTTATGAGAGAGGATAAACGGGCTGAGAAACTTATAAAGCGGTTTTAAAAAGAAAAAAGTGGGGGGGGGGGTGGGGTGGGGGTTGGGGTCGGTGGGGTGGGGGGGGGGGGTGGGGGGGTGTGGGTGGGCGGTGAGGGAGGGGGGGGGGGGGCCCCGCGCGGGGGTGGGGGTGGGGGGGGGGCGAGGGGTTGGGAGGGTGTAGGGGGGGGGGGGGGGGGTGGGGGTGGGTGGGGGGCGGGGTGGGGATGGGTGCGGGAGGGGGGGGGGGGGAGGGGTGGGGAGGGGGCGGGGGGGGCTGGGGGGGGGGGGGGGGGGTGGGGATGGCGAGGGGGGTGGGGGGGGGTGGGGTGGGGGAGATGGGGGCGGATGGGGGGATAGGGGATGGGGGGCGCGGGGGGGGGGGGGTGGAGGCGGGGGGGGGGGGGGGGGGGGGGGGGGGGGGGGGGGGGGGGGGTGGGGGTTGGGGGGGGGGGGGGGGGGGGGTGGGGGGGGGGGGGGGGTGGGTGGCTAACACCCGCATGGTGCTAGCAGCATGGTGTTAAACCTTTGATCGGTCCAGCAAAGCTGCCGATGGCATTAGCGAGCCGGCAGCAGAAGTGGGCATTGCCACTCTTGGCTCAGATCATCGCTTCTCGTGACGTCATCGGGGAGGGCGATCTTGTGCCATCTGACAGCCTCTGGGTCACACAAAGATCCGAGGGCTATTACAATGTGCGATTTGTACATTGGTAATAGATGGTGTGTAAAATCCCCATATACGCCATACGTAATGGGAGTCTGATAAATAGAAAAAAAACCCCCAAAAATTATATCCCCCCCCCCCCCCTTTCCCTAGAAGTCATATAAATATAATAAAAACACCAAAAAATCATAAACACATTAGGTATCGCTGCATCCAAAAATGCTCCGATCAAATATAATAACTTTTTTATTGCATAACCCCACCACAACCGAAAATAGCGCCCAAAAACCGTAAATTGGCATTTTTTGCCATTTGAAAAATATTTTAAAAATTCAATAAAAAGTGATCCAAAGGTCATAGAGTCCTAAAAATGTGTAGCATTGAAAAAGTCATCAAAAGTTGCAACAAAAAATGACACCACCCACAGTCTGTATACCAAAGTATGAAAAAGTATCAGAGCGAGATGGCACGGGAGCGGTGATCCGTTGCCATGACAGCTTGGGTCTCACGAAGGCCGAAGCTGTCTCGTTTTAACCATTCATTACCATGTGCTATCAGCACATTGTAATGAATGAGGAGTAAAATCCCCATAATGCCCATATTGCAGTATGGCAGTATATGGTAGGATCGATCAGACAACCTAGGGTTAAAGTACCCTAAGGAGTCTGAAAAAGTAGTAAAAGTAAAAAAAGTTAAAAAAAAAATTATAATATAAAAACTAAAAATTCAAATCACCCCCTTCCCATAGAAACTGATATTAATATAAATAAACAGCAAAAATCATTAACATATTAGGTATCGCCGCGTCCAAAAATGTCCGATCTATCACAATATAATAACGGTTTATCACTGCGTTTAACCCCTTAACGGAAATAACGTCCAAAGTCAAAATTCATTTTTTGCCATTTTGTGAAAATATAAAAGAATTATTAATTAATTAATAAAAGTGATCAAAAAGTCGCACAGTCCTAAAAATGATAGCAATGAAAACGCCATCAAAAGTCGCAAAAAATGACACCACCCACAGCTCCGTACACCAAAGTATGAAAAAGTTATTGCCGCCAGAAGATGGCAAAAATAAAAAAAAAAATTTTGTACAGGAGGTTTCATTTTTTTTAATGTATGAAAACATTATAAAACCTATACAAATTGGTATCACGAATCGTAGAACCCAAAGTATAAAGTAGACATGTCATTTGGGCCACAGTGAAAGCTGTAAAATCCAAGCCCACAAGAAAACGTCGCAAATGTGTTTTTTCACCATTTTCACTGCATTTAGATTTTTTCCCGTTCCCAGTACGCGCCAGGAAAATTAAATACCGTCACTACGAAGTGCAATTTGTTACACGAAAATAAGCCCAACACGTCTCTTATATGCAAAAATAAGTTTAGAGGAGAAGGTGGGGAGTGAAAAAAAAAAAAAAAAACATGCAAAACAAAAATGTCCAATCTATTAACCCCTATGGCCTGTTTGGGTTTTTAGGACGCAGTCCCATTTTTTCAGATCTGCCCTGTGCCACTATAAGTGGTTATAGCTTTTGAACACTTTAAGATATCCAGAGGATTTGAGATTGTTTCTCATGGCACATTGTATCAAATTAGTTTAATAATTTGGATGATATCTTTGTGTTAGTTTCGTTATGAAAGAAAAACGAAATTTGGCAAAATTTGGTAAAATTCTTATTTTCAAAGTTCTAAATTTCTCTACTTTTGAAGCAGATAGTCATTGCAGCCAAATTAATTATAACTCACATTTCCTAAATGTCTGCTTTATGTTGGCATGGTTTTTTAAGATTCCACATATTTTACTAGAATGTTATGAGGCTCAGAATTTAGATGCCTTTTACATTTTGGGAAAATCAGCAAAACCTGTATTTAGATGGACTGCTCAACTTTAAATTGACTGTGAGAGGCCTAAATAATGGCTAGAGTCGTAATTACCCATTATGGAAACTACACCCCTCAAAGGACGAAAAAAGCACTTTTAAGGAGTTTTTTACCCTTTAGGTGTTTATAGGGGTTAAAACAAAATGAGGTACGGGCTACAAATTGTAAGATTTTTTGACAATACACTCATTTTGGGTGGAAAATTAAACATTTGTAATGGATATAAATGAAAAAAAAGCTCCACACAGTTTGATACCTAATTCTCTGAGTCGAGTCACTGATACCCATATGTGGTGGTAACCTGATGTATGGGCGCACGGCTGGGCATAGTATGGAGAAAGGCGCCATCCATTGCAGATTTGCAGTGTCAATTGTACAGGCTATAATTTTTGTTTTTTAATGTGGACCTATAGGGGCTTATGAGATGCACTTTTTTGGTAGTTGTAATTTTGGGGCATCTGTAGCTAATTGGTGAGGATTTATTAACTCTTTGTTGGTGGAGGAAATGAAAATGATCAATTTTAGGAAATTTTTGTTGGGTTTTTTTTTGGCTGTTTATCAACCATAAAAATAGTATATTTTTATCTATGGGTCGCCACAATTACAAAAATACCTCATTTATATAGGTTTAAATTTTTTTTTTCCATTTTATTGAATGAAAGGTAAGTTGGCGAAAATGTTGTTATTTAGCATCTATCATTGCATAACTTTTTATTTACCGCCTCACAAATCTGTTTGTGAGCATGATGCTCTTTTTAGGGTTTTATTTTAGAATGCATAACATTTTTTTTATCACTTTTTAGAGCATTTTTAAAGGTATTAATGAAAAATGATCTTTTTCGGAACGTTTTTTTCTCCGATGTTTACCGTGCAGGTCAGTAATGATTTGTTTTATTAAACAGATTGTTATGGACGTGGCAAACCAAATATGTGGGTTTTTTGTTGTTTTTTTATTTTATTTTTATTTATTTATTTTCTTCTAATGTGTAGTGTTTTTACCTTTTTTACCTAGAACAACTTGAACCGCGATGCTCTGATGCAATTCTGTAGCAAATTGTCTGAGCATGCAGACACATGTGCAGACAGTTTACAGTCAGACCTGGAGGGGTCGACTGTCAGGCACATCGGGCAGCCACAGGGCATTTGGCAGACCTCGGGGCTGCCTAGATGTGGTCCCCCGTAAGCGGGCATGGTGATCCCCGGTAAGCGGCATGGTGGATCCGATCCATAGGCGAAGCATGAACGTGGCATGTAGGGGTTAACAGTCGCGATAGAGTCGACCCGGTCACTAATGTTAGCGCACGGTGTCAGCTGTGATAGACAGCTGACAGCCCTGCTCTGGTGCCGTTCTGTTCGTGAGCCGATGCCAGAAGTGGGACGATAAGGCGCGTCCAGATGTGGAAGTATCTATCCGCAGGGATGTACTATAACGTCCTGGTGCACGTAGGGGTTAAAATAATGTTTTTTTCAGGGAAAAAAAAAAAAGAAAAAAGTAAAAAAAAAATGCCACTTTTGCCATTTTGAAAAATATAAAAAATTCTGTAAAAAGTGATCAAAAGTACTTACAGTGCTTAAAGAATAGTATCTAAAATAATCAAAAGTCATAAAAAATGATTCCTACCCACCAGCTCTGTACGCTGAAGTATGAAAAAGTTATTAGTGCCAGAAGGAAACAGGAGGTTTCGTACAGGAGGTTTTAATTTTGTAAACATATGAAAACATAAAACCTATACAAATTTGGTATCTCCGTGATCGCCACCAACCCAAAAAAAAAAGTAGATCCAAGGCCACAAGAAAATGGTGCACATGCATTTTTTCACCAATTCATTGCATTTGGAATTTTTTCCCCGCTCCAGGGAATATTTTGAAGGTGTGGGCTTGAAAAATGGAAATGCGAAAAATCAAAAATGGCACTTTTTTGCCATTTAAAAAAATTTTTAAATTCTATAAAAAGTGATCAAAAGGTCATACAGTCCTAAAAATGAATAATTGTAAACATCATCAAAGCTGCAAAAAACAAACACCTCCAAGCTTATGACACCAAAGTATAATAAAGTTATTAATGGCGAAGACGTCAAAATCCCCCCAAAAATTTTTGTACAGGTTTTAATTTTTGTTAATGTATGAAAACATTATAAAACCTATACAAATTTATTATCTGTAATCGCACCGACCCAAAGAATACAGTAGACATGTCATTTGGGGCGCACAGCAAAATCCATAAAATCCGGCACAAATGCGTTTTTTTTACCAATTTCACTGCATTTGGAATTTTTTCCCGCCTTCCCAGTACAACGGCATGGAATATTAATTACCACCACTTTGAAGTATAATTGTTACACAGAAATAAGCCGTAACACAGCTCTGTAATGGAAAAATAAAAAAGTTATTGAGTTTTGAAGTGGGGAGTGAAAAATGAAAACGCAATAACGATAACGGGCTGCGCGTTAAGGGGTTAAACCTATTCCCAATTATTGGTCATTGAATGCAGCTTATTCAGCAATAATTCTGTGCTCACATAATTAAATACATTCACTATTATTCCATACAGGGTCAGGAAAAGCCGGCACTGATTTTGCATGATTGGGATCAGGGATGGAAGAGTGAGCAAAAACGTTCTCTTACATTTTTTCAATAATATTGAGCTGGTGGATATGAAAGAGCAATTCTAGAGAAGCACAAAACTATTTCAGGAAGAGGCAGATCGGGTGGAAACACTTTATGCTACAGTCTCCAAGACTCACACCTCACATGCAGGAAATATGCTGTTATCTGGATGCCGTGGGTCTCAGGTTGGTGGTTTTATATATAACATATTCAAAATGATAGTGGGAGAAAAATATTTGCTTCTATTTTCTAAGTTTGTACAGTACCTGTTTCAGGCTTTCAAACTAAATGTTGTATAAGAATATATTAACTGTATGCTGAAATGAAAAATATGGCTATTAAAAATGGTCAAACATAAATATCATAAGTAGAAAGCAAAAAAAACCAAAAAAAAAAACAAAATTTTTTGTATGGACACATGTCCTCATGCCTCATGGGAGCTTAGATGCACTCAGTTCAACATATGGTAGATGTCTTATTCATACAATGCAAATTATTCATAAATATTGTTAGTTCTGCACATTAATCTGTACACTTTAATGACTACCTGACAAGGGGGCTTGTGTTGCATCCTCTGTATCATAAAGCACAGTGAGAGCAGAAATTTACCCTTCTCGCATGTATAGGATTTAAGAGTTTAAAATATTGTATTATGTTACTGTCTGCTCAGAGACAGCACTCAGCAATTAAAAAAATATTAACTGCAATAGAGAGAAGAGAGGGGTAAATATGCATTGTATGGGATATGTTGCAGTATTTCAATGGAGTGTACTGGAAGTCTTTTCAAAGTATACTCCCGATATACATTTTATAACATATTATTCCACAGTTTACTATACAATACCTTACAATATTATGGATCTGTTGATATTATGTTTCTTGTTTATTTTGGGGAAAATGCATCTCAACTACCCTAATGCCAAAGTTTTCTTTTCTTTAGGTCACCTGACAGACAAGGATCTCCTGGTGTTTTTGCTACGCTGCAAGAATGCTTTAAAAGAGAATGGGGTTATTATTCTGAAAGATAATGTAGCAAGAGAAGGCTGCAGACTCGATCCCATTGACAGCAGTATAATTAGGGACATCCATATATTTAGAAGCATTATTGAGAAGAGTGGAATGTCAATCATCGCTGAGGAAAGGCAACAAGGATTTCCAGATTTGTGTGTTCCTATTTGGATGATTGCCATACAGTAGACTTTTATTCTTAGGGTTTTATAAAAGTAATGCATTAGGTAAGAATAGGAAATTTCTATTTACTGATCTATCTGCCTACATTATCTGTTCTTTAGCATATCTAGAATAAGTCTAGTTTATACAATTTATTTACATTGGGGCTGCTCTTGCAATCTGTTTGTGACAGAATAGGAAACTGTCTTAACCGACAGCATAAGGCTGTCTTGTCTTGCTTGTCTCACTTTAAGACACTTTTGATAAATTTGCACCAATGTATACTAGACATACCCAAACCAGAAAAAACTAATTACAATACAATAAATAACCTTAGTGTATTAGGTAATAAAAGTTTGTTCATAGAGTGAATTTTGGCGCAAATTATCTATTTAAGGCTACATTCACACAGACATTTGCCGGCATAGCACAGCAGGCATGCATTGGCGCTGGGGAGAGGAGGAGGGGCCCCTCTCCATAATAATGCATGGCGCCGTATTCCGGCGAAAGATAGGACATGTCCTATCTTTCTGCAAGCTACGCAACGGTAAGGTGCCGCACGTGTGCAGGACCGTACTGCTCCCTCACGGCGCTGTGCGCCGGTTATGGGGGGACGTTTTTACGTCAGCCGTATATACGCCCCCCATATGCGTGTGTGAATATAGCCTAAGATTTTTTGTTACACAGAGAGTTGGGAAATGTATAGAAGAGACTAATTGTAGGTTTAAACTATAAAAAGTGTTTCTTATATCAATGTTTTATTTATTTTTTTGTATTTATTTATTTTTACTTTTCACAAATGTACAACATTTTCAAATTATAACAATATCTGATGATATATGTAAAACAAAAAAAAAAACCAAACCCATACTAAACTGGTGATTTTACTTTTTTTTTAAATCTCTCTAAAAAAAAAAAAAAAAAAAAAAAGTCAGAAAATATCTTTACAGGTATGTCCTTTGTATTGTTATTTGGATCCTTTTAAATTAAACTAACTATGCCTAAACTGTAATAATAAGTACCGCAATTATAGGTCACATCAGACCTGACTATTTGTCAAAACAAGGGTTCTACTTGGTCTAAAAGAAAGTATTATAAGTGTGACTAAGTGTATCAAACTGATCATGCAATTACTGCAATGCTCCGCTCCCTCACCTCCCATATTTATTGTGAGCCCTTAGTGTCAGGGTCCTCCTTCTACTGTTTCCTGACCAAAGTAGGTTTTGTATTTATATACTTGCATTTGTTCTCGTCTTAGTTTAATGTATGTGAACCCCTTATTGATTATACAGCAATATGGAATTAATAGTGCTCTTCAAATATTAATAATGCAAATACAATGTGATACAATGGGGGAATGTGTATTGATCTACTTTGGACAATCATCTGTTGTAAAAAAATAATTTTTTACACTTTTCCGGCATGGTATCTGGAAAAGGGGCATGGCCACACAAAAATTGTCCGTGCAACAAAAATATTTAAAACTTGTGCTACTGTGACACAAATTTATACAAACTAACAGAAGGTTTAAAGTAGGACCTGCCCATGGTACACTGCTGCAAAAGACTAGTGTAGACAAACTCAGAACTAGTGTACCATGTGGCACAATAATAAAATCTACCCCTGTTTTAGCGCTGTAACCAGGGAAAGGAAATCCTATAGGGATAGGGATAGCAGTCTGCAGCTGTTAGGGAAGAACAGAGACATTATCTAGGGGGAATATTGCTGGTGATTCTAATTCATACACAATGGGGGTCATTTACTAAGGACCCGAATCGTGGTTTTCCGTCGCGTTACCCGAATATTTCCGATTTGCGCCGATTTTCCCTGAATTGCCACGGGATTTTGGCGCACGCGATTGGATTGTGGCGCATCGGTGCCGGCATGCACGCGACAGAAATGGGGGGGGGGGGGCGTGGCCGTAAGAAAACCCGACGGATTTGGAAAAACTGGCACATTTTTTTTAAAAAAAGTGTCGCTTGACACGCGCTTACCTGCACCCAGCATAGCTTGGTGAACTTCAGTGAACTCCGATGGAATTCAGCGCAGAAGCCACAGCTAGTGGACATCGGTCGCACGACCTTAGTGAAACGCCGGAAAACCCGAATCCTCCACTGAGAACGTGCCGCTGGATTGTGACAGAAACGGGTAAGTAAATCTGCCCCAATATCTGGCACCTGCCTGTTTTTTTGGGGGGGGAGGCCAATATCCCCTTTATTTTATTTAAACACTTACTAACTCACCTGTTTTTCCACATTAATGACCAGTTTTTGTTTAGCTATATTTTTATATGGGTTTATGTTTTTTGTCGGAAGAAATATAGTTTCATATGTCCTACTCATGAACTTTTTATTAACCCTGAGAGTACATTTAAAAAAAGAAAGCAAATCTGACATTTTTTTTCTTATTACAAATTTTCACCATTTATTTTGGAACCTAAATAACATAAAAACATGGTCAATACAGGCAGTCCATGGGTTGCGTACAAGATAGGTTCTATAGGTTTGTTCCCAAGTTGAATTTGTATGTAAGTCAGAATTGTATATTTTATAATTGTAGCCCCAGCCAGAATTTTTTTTTGTTTCTGTGACAATTGGATTTTAAAAATGTTGGGTTGTCATAACAACCAGGATTAACAATAAAGCTTAAATTGCAGACACATTTAACAACGGTTATCACTGTTTATTGTAGCCCAAAGATAAAGTACAGTAAATTACCAACATTCAGAGGGCCGTTTGCAAATGAGGGTTGTTTGTAAGTCGCGTTTTCTTAAGTAAAAGACTATATAAGAATAGCAAAACCAAAGTGTATAGTTTTTTTTTTTTTTTTTATTACTTTCAATTTCACAATGAAATATTTTTTGTATTGTCACTTTCAAGAAATCATAACTTGAATTTTTTGTCAAAATAGCTTTGTGAGGCCCTTTTTATGCGTTAAAACCTGTAATTTATATTTGTAAAACCTTGGGGTACACGTTTAAAATTATTTTTTGTGTGATAGATTAAAAAATGTAAATTCACGGACTGTTATTGCTTTATTTTTTATATTTTGTTCCACAGGATAAATACTATTATAATTTTCTATCCTGGGTTGGTTTGTGTTTTTTACTTTTTATTTTTAAAGACATGGGTGTTTTTTCTTTGTTGTGGTTTTTCTTTTTTTTTTTTTTTTTTTTTTTAAACTATTTTTTTTAAACTATCTTTATATTTTACAAATTAAGAACCAAAGCCAGGGTGGAGTCTCCAGGATCTCATGGTGGTCCATGGAAAACTCCCCATGGTAACACGTAACTATGACAAACGGGAAGAGAAATGGAGATTAGGAAGATACTGATAAGAGTTGTGGGCGGAGGGAGAGAAGGGGGGAGTAGTAGGGTAGACAGGGAAGGTGGGGTGGAGGCACTCAGGTTAGGAGGCGGGGGAATAACCAAAAGAAATTGTACTTCAAATAGATTGCCTGTACTTGGCAGATTGTTGGAAGACGATCCATGGCTGCCAAGTTATACTGACTTTAACATATGTGCCATGTATAGAGGAGGTGAGGTCTTCCATGTGCATGATGTCGTTCACTTTAAAAATCCACATTGTAATCGTTTGTGGAGTAGTCCGTTTCCAGAGTACTGGAATGCAAGACCGGGACGCAATTATTAGGAAACGTAAGGGGGATCTCTTGTATGTCCGCGTTGAGACATCACAGTGATGGAGGATAGGGAGAGGAGGATATAGGAGTCCCCACAGATTGAGGAGATTAAACGTTGCAGGTTTCCCCAGAACGGGGCAAGGACCCGACAGGAGCAAAACATGTGCAGAAAGGACCCCTCCTCCTCTCTGCATCTCCAGCATGTCGAAAGTACTAACGGGAAGATCATATGTAGCCTAGTGAGAACCCTATATCATCTTGACATGAGTTTATAACCTGCTTCTTGGTATCTGGAGCTCACCGAGGCGCTGTGACATAGTTCGAAAACCCACAGAAGAAAGAAGTAAGCGTCACTCACCGGTATCAGGGACAACGTTCGCTTTATTGTAGGAAAAAATTCATAGCAGGGAAGATGCACGCCACGCCGAGGTGACTGGCCGTTTCACGCGGTGTGCGCCTTCTCAAACCTCAGGCAACGCAAGACTTCCGGAGCAGCTGATATACCTGCCTCGGGTTTGCGTTGCCTTGGGAACAGTATACAAACAAAGTGTGAGATATATACAAAGAGGAAATATTAAAAACAACAGTTACATTCAAGTATCTATTCACTTAATTAAGTGACTACTATAACAGCTGGGTTCCAAAAATAGAAAAATACATCTTAGTATCTACTGACGCAAATTGGTCGAGTTTTTGCAGCTGGAAGACAAGGGAATATAAATACAATCCGAGGGGGACAAAGATTCAGGTTGGAGGACAAAGTAAGTAATAGACGGTAGGACAACGGAAGAGGGGGGAGAAAAAAGGGTGGGATAGTTTCAAAACCTGTGTTTTTTGCTGGGGCGTGAGTGAAATGCTCAAGTCAGCTTCCCACTGCATCAGGTATTGAGGGCCAGGGTCACAATTATGGCTGTTTGAATGTACCCTTGCTGTGATTAGTACAGCCCCATTCAGTTTAGTTGATGGTTGCCAGGACAGGGTTTTTCACAGGGTGACATGCTGCATATGATCAATCCTTCTTTAGGGTGTGAATACACAGTTTGGAATCCCTGTGGAGTCCCAGACCCATGACCCAATTGCCTGTTTTTTGCTGTAACTTCAGATGATAACCAAGCTGAATGGAAATGCCCCAAGGTTAAAATTGCATTGTAAAGAATTGAATTGAGATTTTTGGTTTTGCCAATTCAAATTTCTGATAATCAGCTCATGGTAGCCTCAGATAAATAGGGCTGAAAAGTGTGTTTGTCAGCAATAAATGTCATATACTAAGCAACAGACCCAGGGAAAAAGTAGGAAAAGAGGTGCAATAAGTGGCAGAATATATGTTCAGTACTAAAAAAATGTTTAAAGTAAAGCTTCACTTTTGACACAAAGGGGAAGTCCTCAGTAAGGAAAAGGGCTCAGACAACCCATAGCTCATATATGTAGTACAGCAAAAATCCACAGAAAGATGGCCATTATTCGGACTGCAGCCTCTGAGAATTTTTACTGCATTGTGAAAATGATAAGTACCGTAAATACTCCCCCGAAAAATACTCCCACCAAATATATTCCCCCTAATCCTGTCCCCAGCTCCCCTTTATAATTTTATAAATTTTTATTACAATTTGTGTGTGCTAACATAGCTTTAATTGATCCGACCTCTTACCAATTAAGAGGTTGGATCCACGTACAGGTCCCCTGGCAGTCGGCCATTTTCATGAGGGGTCTAGGCCGATACACTCATGGACATGTAAGAATCACGGGCAGCAGCGCATGTATTGCGCAATCGTTGCCGGCTCTATGAGATGCGCTGACAGCGATCGCAGAGGGGTATTCAACCGGCACTGTGAATAAGCGAGGCGCAGCCGCTGTCTGCATGCCGCATCACATAGAGCCGCCAGCAATTGCGCCAGCGATTCTTACATGTCCCTGACTGACAGGGGCGTGGAGGGGGTGTGTTGGCTGGCCCCCTCATGAATACGGCCGACTGCCAGGGGACCTTGTTTGGTAAGAAGTCATTTAAAACTATGTTAGCACACACAAATTGTAATAAAAATTGAATAAATATAAAGGGGCTGGGGACAGGATTAGTGGGAACATATTTGATGGGGGTATTTTTCAGGAGTGAGAGGTACTCTTTAAATTATTAATTGGCAATCTAGAAAGGATGTTTTTAGTTGCAAGATTTGAGAAGTACAAAAAAAGAACAGATTGTAATACATCTCTCTCTTTTCAAATACTGCAAAGAACACCTTTCTCACAATAATTCATGTCCATGTAAATGAGCCCTTATGCTTATAGTACATTACAGTCAGCTTTGTATTTAATGTACTGTACATGATCCCATGGACGTCAAGCTGCTATTTGGGCTCACATATATGTAGATTTATTGCTCAGCTAGGGTTTTATTACACTGATCAGCTGTACAACATTTGTAACCATATACCTTGTCACTTCAGATTGCCTGCACAGCTGAAATTGCCATTTACTGTGCAGTCACGTTGCATACACATTTAGCTGCCTCATTCACTAAAATCAGTCATGTTCTGCTAAGTAGTTATTGTGCTGCAATAACCACAATGATAACCACAATAGAATAGATTCAGTTGAAACAACTGATCCAGTGCTTGATTTCCACCTTGGAATCTGTCTTTATCAGTTCCCCTATAAAATAAAAATTACTGGGTTAGGCGGGTACGCGAACAAGTATACTTTGTGGTCGGCCTGACATCAAGAATAGGACCTGCTCTAGAATGCAGTGCAGGGCGTCGGGCTACATTGGCTTGGGCAAATAGAAAGTCATGTATTAGGCACAAAAGAAAGGTAGCCTGGCCCGGAAACTTGGATATACTGCATTTCCCTGCAAGATCGGACCGGTGATGGTCACATGACCTGCAGAGAAATGCAGTATGCAAGCATCAGCCTAGAGAAGAGAAGAGGCTGCTGAATGTGAGATGAGGGGGAATAGGCAGACACAGTAAGTGAGAAGTTAATGAAAAGGGGGCACAAGGAGGGCTCACTGAATCAAAAGGGGGCTCATTGAATGAAGAGTAGAACATAGGACGGCATGGGGGGGCGGGTGGAGAACATACGTGGGGCTCTCACTGAAAGAAGGGGAGTTCCGATACAACTCATTATTCAGGGCTGATAAAAGTCAGATTTGTCAATTTTTCAACATTTTGTCAAAAGTGATCTAAAGTTTGTACAGTCCTAAGAATTATATCAATATACAAATGTCAGCTCATCCTACATAAAATAACACCTTACTCAAGTCTGTACAAAGAAGTATGAAAATATATTTTTTCAAAAGATTTTAATTTTGTTTTAAAGGTATCAAAACATAACAAATCTATACATTTATTTGACAGAACTGACCCAAAGAATAAAGTTGTGGTGCCACCTGGACCAACTATGAAGTCTAAAAACTAAAGGCAAAAGAAAAAGGCAGAATGTATTTTTTGTGAATTCTACTGCATTTGTTATTTCTTACTACAAAATAAATTAATTTAAATCACAGATACTTAAAGGGAACCTACCACCACGGATCTCCCTATTAAGGTAGATCGGGTGGTAGGTGCATCTATTAGACGTGAGGATATCCCTTTTAAGGGCTAATCCTCACGTCCCCGCAGTCTTTTTATAACCTTTATTTCTGTAATATGCAAATTTTCTAAAGAGGCTACGGGGGTATGGAGTAGCCGGAGCTGAGGCTACACAGCACGGCTACTTCATGCCCCAGTAGCCTCTTTGATCCTCCCACCAGATATCTTCCACGCGCAGCTATGAGGAGCTGCGCGCCATCGTCTGCGAAGCTTGACATCTACGCATGTGCAGAACAGCAGGCCCACGGCTGCGTGGTCACTGCTTCAAAGCTGGAGCTACTGCGTATGCGCAGAACTTCAGCTTTGCAGACGAGGATATCTGGTGGGAGGATATGTGGGGCATGGAGTAGCCGCACCGTGGAGCCTCAGCTCTGGCTACTCCACGCTCCAGTAGCCTCTTTAGAAAATTAGCATATTAAGGAAATAAAAGCTATAAAAAGATTGCAGGGACATGAGGATTAGCCCTTAGATGCACCTACCACCCGATCTACCTTTATAGGTAGATCTGTGGTGGTAGGTTTCCTTTAAAATGTGACATAATGGTAAATATATTGAAATCCCAATTCTCCATCCATTCTCCTGGGTAAACAGTAGGCTACCGTACTTAGGGTTCTTTTTAACTTTCCTAACCTCTAAAATTTGAAAAAGAAAATTACCATAGAATTGAATAAGCACAAATATAACACAGTTTCCTATAGCCAAAGGAGGATTAAGCTCCACATCAGTATTACAGAGCAGTCCTACTAGATCAACTAAAACCTTTAAAGAGAGCATGTTACCACATTTTTTGATTTACAAATACAGCTAGCAGCACAAGTAACTACCTGACACCTTTCTTTTAGCTAAAAAAGTGTTTTCCTCACATTCCTATAAAATCAGAATTATAAACTTGCCTGGTATCTAGGGGTCTATATGAAATTTTTACTCACACTATCTGAATCTTAGGCTCATTTCACACTACCATTCTTTACCTCCAGTAAAAAAAATAAAGAACTGAAGTTTAGAAAAGCTTTAGCATAACAATTAAAAATCCCATTGACATCAATGTAAATATTATGCCATCCGTTCAGTCAGTTTGGCACGTATTTGTTATCCATGCATTTTTTTTTGGAATGCAGTAATTTTTTCTGTCCAAAGAACGCATATATCACTGGATACCCGCCTAAGCGGAACATAACAGATGACATAAAATGGACATTGGCGTCAATGGGATTTTTAACTAATAGGTTAAACCTCCATTCTTTACTTTTTTAATGGAATTAAGGAACAGAGAGGTAAGGAATGGTAGTGTGAACTTAGCAATAATACCAACAGTTTGAACATAAGTGATATAACACCCAAAAAGGATAAATGTACATCAAATTGATTCTTTATTAGGAATATACAGTATATATACAATGTGGCAGCTTAATCAACATACGTACATAGATAAAAAAGAAAACACTAATAAAAATATTAGTGCATGCGCATAAAATGTTATAAAAATGTCAAATGAATGGACAAACCAGACCAGGATGTGAATACACTGTTTACCATAAAGATCGTCAGTCACTGCTGTTGTAGGTAATGTATATGTGCCAGTTCATGAGAAAAAGGTTTTAGCCACTGAATTGTCCTGCTAGTATTACTCATATATCATCTGCAGGATTAGGGTTTCACACGTCACCATGCACCGTGCAGCCCTTTCTTAGAAGTTTGTGTTACTCACTGACATCAACTCTGCCATGGTCTAGAGAGGCTGGGATCTCTCACTCCCTCTCCTGCTCTCAAACGCTGTCAGCTGCATGAGTGTGGAATGTGTAGCAGGAGTCCGCTGGGTCCTAGAGGCAGATTGTAACACAGGTAGCCGGCTTCCATGGAGTTGATGTTAAGGCCTATGGCTGTATCACTTGATTTCAAGTAGATGACAGAAATATAGTCGCTATAGAGTAGTGGCTTTCTCCCAATCTGTTTGAGCATCCTGTAAGTATGGCTATATGGGGCTAGACGCGTTTCGAGGTGTCTAACCCCTTTCTCAATAGCTGTATACATCCTGGATTTGGCCTGGTATTTAAACCCACTAATGTTGCAAAACCTGGTCTGGATTTTTGTCCATTTCATTGATACGGTCCATTTTTTCTTTTGTCCTCCTAGGAGGACAGTACGTTTAGCTACTAGGTGAATTTTATAAACAATAGCATATTGTAAATTGATAATTATGTACACAGCAAACCGAATTATATAGAAGAAAGTTATGCTCTAATACACACAGTTAGGTCAGGGGTATGTAGGACAGGACTGAACTCAGCATGTCAGTTCAGTCCCGGTTTGCAGCGTTCAGGCTGGGAGATCCCGGCAACACACGTAGCGAGTGTGATGCGAGTTCATCGCAAGTGTAGAACGGGCAGGACAATTCAGTTGCTAAAGTCTTTTTTTATGAACTGGAACGTATCCATTACCTACAACAGCAGTGAATGACGATCTATATGCTATACATTATATTTACATACTGGTCTGGTTTGGTGATTAAGCTGCCACATAACCTATTGTGATACTATAGATTGCCTTGTATTGCATACAAAAGGTATCCATACGTGGTATAACGAGACTTTATATTTATATTTTTATTTGTATGAATTAAACACATGTTGGTAAACAGAATTCAGTAGTGCATGGGATTTTACTATGATTAGTAGAGGAAATATGGGGGCACATTTACTTACATGCATGCCTCTCTCTTTTTTCCAAATTCACATGATTCATTGGATGCAGATGAATTATCATATCTTGGCCCTACCATGATATGACACACCAATTTCCTGCATGTGTTTCTTCCCCGCTGATGTCCGCAGGAGTTCACCTTCTTCTTCCCGATGCATGTGAGTGCCGATCTTGCGACACAATTTGCTTTTTAAATTCCACGGTTTGTCCGAATCAGTCGGGTTGTCAGACGGCCACACCCCCGATTTGTGTCACATGAAAGCTGGTGCAAATGCGCCACAATCCGATCGCGTGCGCTAAAAGCCTGGGGCAATTCAACACAAAACGGATAAAAAAATTGTGAAACCCTACGAAAATGCGGCGTTCGGACCCCCAGTAAATGTGCCCCAGTGTGTTTCCTCAATGGACACTCTTCTACAAAACCATTCTGTGTGCCTTGAACCTAAGGCAAATCACTTGTCTTATACATAGGGGGGAACTGATGTATGTATATAATGTGTCTATATATATGTATGTGTTTATGGTGTATGTGCTGTATGTGTGTGTGTGTATGTGTGTGTTGTTGTTTGTGTGTTTTGTGTGTGTGTGTGCATGTGCATGTGCTGTGTACGTGTGCATGTGCTGTATGTGTGTGTGTGAATGCTGTATATAAACTGTGTGTGTATATGATGTATGGTATGTATATACTGTATGTGTGATGTCTATATACAGTATGTATATGCAGTATGTGTGTATATATTGTGTTTATACTGTATGTGTGTATATACTGTAAAGTGTTATATATATATGTCCAAGTATATTATGTTTATATGCTATATGTGTTTATAATTAGAGATGAGCGAGCACTAGTAAAAGAGAACATTAAAAGAACAGTGCATAATAAAATATCCCAGATGTTTACTGATGTTTTGCTTGTAAGAACACATTGAAGGCCAAACATACACAGCACATGCACACATACACAGCACATGCACACATACACAGCACATGCACACAAAACACACACACACACAAACACAAACACACACACACACAAAAACACACAAACACAAACACACACACATACAGCACATACACCATAAACACATACATATATAGACACATTATATACATACATCAGTTCCTCCTATGTGTCCCCAAGAGGCTGTGGGCTTGGGCTGCTGCGTGTTAGCATCGTGGAGATCGATGGTGCCGGTACCCAGCAGGAGGAGCGCAGCTGTGAGAGTCCGGGGCTGACTTACACAGACCACCATCAACATCCACGGCCAGGAGCAGCTGCTGTGCTACCTGGTGCATCATCTGAGCTTCCTCCGCTGCTCCCTGAGAGTCTGGAGGAGATCGTTATATGATGCTGCCGGTGGCATCGCGGAGACCCGGAAGCACGCAGCCGCTGCCATTCCTCTGCTACCCCGTACGATCTGTGCCGGCGCAGGTGGTGTGACATCATCACACGCCGCTGGGTCCTCCAGTGCTACGGAGCAGCGCAGGCCAACAGCCTGCGCCACTCTGATATTAATCGCGTCTGGTTTCTTAAAGAAACAGACGCGTTTAATTTCATGATGGGTGATTCGGGCGGCAATGGGCGCCCGAATCACCTTTATTAACCAAGATGCCGTCTCATCAGGGGTCGGATATTTGCCGCCTGAGGCGAGATTTTCATCTCGCCTCATGGCAGGTGCGGCCCTGATCACGTGTATAATAATATCTTACATATTTCCTCACATGTAAATAATTTTTGTTCATTCATAGGTTGTACTTCTTTGCTATTAAAAAAACCCATAGGGTTCCATACAAATCCCCTATGTATAAGACAAGTGATTTGCCTTAGGTTCAAGGCACACAGAATGGTTTTGTAGAAGAGTGTCCATTGAGGAAACACACTGGGGCACATTTACTGAGGGTCCGAACGCCGCATTTTCGTAGGGTTTCACAATTTTTTTAACGTTTTGTGTTGAATTGCCCCAGGCTTTTAGGCACCGATCGGTTGTGGCGCATTTGCAACCAGCTTTCATGCGACACAAATCGGGGTGTGGCCGCTTGACAACCCGACTGATTCGAAAACGGGAATAAAAAGCAATTGTGTCGCAAGATGGCACTCACATGCACGGGAAGAAGAAGGTGAACTCCTGCGGAAATCAGGGGGAAGAAACACATGCAGGAAATGGTGTGTCATATAATGGTAGGGCCAAGATATGATAATTCATCTGCATCCAATGAATCATGTGAATTTGGAAAAAAGAGAGAGGCATGCATGTAAGTAATGTGCCCCCATATTTCCTCTACTAATCATAGTAAAATCCCATGCACTACTGAATTCTGTTTACCAACATGTGTTTAATTCATACAATAAAAAATATAAATAAAAGTCTCATATACCAAGTATGGATGCCTTGGTATGCAATACAAGGCAATCTATAGTATCACAATAGGTTATGTGGCAGCTTAATCACCAAACGACCAGTATGTAAATATAATGTATAGCATATAGATCGTCATCACTGCTGTTGTAGGATGGATACGTTCCAGTTCATAAAAAAGACTTTAGCAACTGAATTGTCCTGCCCGTTCTACACTTGCGATGAACTCGCCATCACACTCGCTACGTGTGTTGCGGGATCTCCCAGCCTGAACGCTGCAAACGGGACTGAACTGACATGCTGAGTTCAGTCCTGTCCTACATACCCCTGACCTAACGTGTGTATTAGAGCATAACTTTCTTCTATATAATTCGGTTGCTGTGTACATAATTATCAATTTACAATATGCTATTTTATAAAATTCACCTAGTACTAAACGTACTGCTCCTAGGAGGACAAAAGAAAAAATGGACCGTATCAATGAAATGGACAAAAATCCAGACCGGTTTTGCAACATTAGTGGGTTTAAATACCAGGCCAAATCCAGGATGTATACAGCTATTAGAAAAGGGGTTAGACACCTCGAAAGCGTCTAGCCCCATATAGCCATACTTACAGGATGCTCAACAGATTGGAGAAAGCCACTACTCTATAGCGACTATATTTCTGTCATCTACTTGAATCAAGTGATACAGCCATAGGTCTTAACATCAACTCCATGGAAGCCGGCTACCTGTGTTACAATCTGCCTCTGGACCAGCGGACTCTGCTACACATTCCACACTCATGCAGCTGACAGGGTTTGAGAGCAGGAGAGGGATGAGAGATCCCAGCCTCTCTAGACCATGGCAGATTGATGTCAGTGAGTAACACAAACTTCTAAGAAAGGGCTGCACGGTGCATGTGACTGTGAAACCCTAATCCTGCAGATGATATATGAGTAATACTAGCAGGACAATTCAGTGGCTAAAACCTTTTTCTCATGAACTGGCACATATACATTACCTACAACAGCAGTGACTGACGATCTTTATGGTAAACAGGGTATTCACATCCTGGTCTGGTTTGTCCATTCATTTGACATTTTAATAACATTTTATGCGCATGCACTAATAATTTTTAGTGTTTTTTTTTATCTATGTATGTATGTTGATTAAGCTGCCACATTGTATATACTGTAATTTCCTAATAAAGAATCAATTTGATGTACATTTATCCTTTTTGGGTGTTATATCACTTATGTTCAAACTGTTGGTATTATTGCTAAGTTCACACTACATTCCTTACCCTCTCTGTTCCTTAATTCCATTAAAAAGTAAAGAATGGAGGTTTAACCTATTAGTTAAAAATCCCATTGACGCCAATGTCCATTTTATGTCATCTGTTATGTTCCGTTTAGGCGGGTATCCAGTGATATATGCGTTCTTTGGACAGAAAAAATTACTGCATTCCAAAAAAAAAATGCATGGGAACAAATACGTGCCAAACTGACTGAACGGATGGCATATATTTAACATTGATGTCAATGGGATTTTTTAATTGTTATGCTAAAGCTTCTAAACTTCAGTCTTTATTTTTTTTACTGGAGGTAAAGAATGGTAGTGTGAAATGAGCCTAAGATTCAGATAGTGTGAGTAAAAATTTCATATAGACCCCTAGATACCAGGCAAGTTTATAATTCTGATTTTATAGGAATGTGAGGAAAACACTTTTTTAGCTAAAAGAAAGGTGTCAGGTAGTTACTTGTGCTGGCTTAGCTGTATTGTAAATAAAAAAATGTGGTAACATGCTCTCTTTAAAGGTTTTAGTTGATCTAGTGGACTGCTCTGTAATACTGATGTGGAGCTAATCCTCCTTTGGCTATAGGAAACTGTGTATATTGTGCATTCAATTCTATGGTATTTTTCTTTTTCAAATTTTAGAGGTTAGGAAAGTTAAAAGAACCCTAGTACGGTAGCCTACTGTTTACCCAGGAGAATGGATGGAGAATTGGGATTTCAATATATTTACCATTATGTCACATTTTAAAGAAACCTACCACCACAGATCTACCTATTAAAGTAGATCGGTGGTAGGTGCATCTAAGGGCTAATCCTCATGTCCCTGCAAACTTTTTATAGCTTTTATTCCTTAATATGCTAATTTTCTAAAGAGGCTGGAGCGTGGGTAGCCAGAGCTGAGGCTCCACGGTGCGGCTACTCCATGCCCCACATATCCTCCCACCAGATATTCCTCGTCTGCAAAGCTGAAGTTCTGCGCATACGCAGTAGCCTCCAGCTTTGAAGCAGTGACCACGCAGCCGTGGGGCCTGCTGTTCTGCACATGCGTAGATGTCAAGCTTCGAGACGATGGCGCGCAGCTCCTCATAGCTGCGCGTGGAGATATCTGGTGGGAGAATCAAAGAGGCTACTGGGGCATGAAGCAGCCGCGCTGTGTAGCCTCAGCTCCGGCTAACTCCACGCCCCCGTAGCCTCTTTAGAAATTTGCATATTACAGAAATAAAGGTTATAAAAAGACTGCGGGGACGTGAGGATTAGCCCTTAAAAGGGTATCCTCACGTCTAATAGATGCACCTACCACCCGATCTACTTAATAGGGAGATCCGTGGTGGTAGGTTCCCTTTAAGTATCTGTGATTTAAATTAATTTATTTTGTAGTAAGAAATAACAAATGCAGTAGAATTCACAAAAAATACATTCTGCCTTTTTCTTTTGCCTTTAGTTTTTAGACTTCATAGTGGTCCAGGTGACACCCACAACTTTATTCTTTGGGTCAGTTCTGTCAATAAATGTATAGATTTGTTATGTTTTGATACCTTTAAACAAAATTAAATCGTTTGAAAAAATATATTTTCATACTTCTTTGTACAGACTTGAGTAAGGTGTTATTTTATGTAGGATGAGCTGACATTTGATATTGATATAATTCTTAGGACTGTACAAACTTTAGATCACTTTTGACAAAATGTTGAAAAATTACAAATCAGACTTTATCAGCCACTGAATAATGAGTTGTATCGGAACTCCCCTTCTTTCAGTGAGACCCCTTGTGCCCCCTTCATTCAGTGAGAGCCCCACGTATGTTCTCAACCCCCCATGTACGTCCTAGTTTCTACTCTTCATTCAATGGACCCCTTTTGATTCAGTGAGCCCGCGTCTCTAAACCAAAACCTTCGGGGTTTTTACTTGACTTCTACTTGTTAAATGCAACAGACGATGCTCTGATATGCTAATCTTGTAGTCAAATTGTCTGAGCATGCAGACACATGTGCAGACATTTGCTTCAGTCAGACCTGGAAGGGGTCTGACTGTCAGGAACATCGGGCAGCCACAGGCATTTGGCAGACCTCGGGGCTGCCTAGATGTGGAGTCCCCCGTAGCGGCATGGTGGATCCCCCGGTAAGCGGCATGGTGATGATCCGATCCATAGGCGAAGCATGACCGTGGCTGTAAGGGGTTAACAGTCGCGATCAGAGTCGACTCCGGTCACTAATGTTAGCGCACGGTGTCAGCTGTGATAGACAGCTGACAGCCGCTGCTTCGGTGCCGCTCTCTGTTCGTGAGCCGATGCCAAGTGGCGATAAGCGCGTCAGCATATGTGGGAAGTATCATCCGCAGGGATGTACTATAACGTCCTGGTGCACGTAGGGGTTAAAATATAATGTTTTTTTTCAGGGAAAAAAAAAAGAGAAAAGTAAAAAAAATGCCACTTTTTGCCTTTTGAAAATATAAAAAAATTCTGTAAAAAGTGATCAAAAGTACTTACAGTGCTTAAAGAATAGTATCTAAAACTAATCAAAAGTCACATAAAATGATTATGATACTACCCACAAGCTCTGTACGCTGAAGTATGAAAAAGTTATTAGTGCCAGAAGAAACAGGAGGTTTCGTACAGGAGGTTTTAATTTTTGGTAAACATATGAAAACATAAAACCTATACAAATTTGGTATCTCCGTGATCGCACCAACCCAAAAAAAAAAGTAGATCCAAGCCACAAGAAAATGGTGCACATGCATTTTTTCCACCAATTCATTGCATTGGAATTTTTTTTCCCCGCTCCGGTGGAATATTTTGAAGGTGGGGCTTGAAAAATGGAAATGCGAAAAATCAAAAATGGCACTTTTTTGCCATTTAAAAAAAAAATTAAATTCTATAAAAAGTGATCAAAAGGTCATACAGTCGTAAAAATGATATAATTGTAAACATCATCAAAAGCTGCAAAAAACAAACACCTCCCAAAGCTCCGTACACCAAAGTATAATAAAGTTATTAATGGCCGAAGACGTCAAAATCCCCCCAAAAATTTTTGTACAGGTTTTAATTTTTGTTAATGTATAAAACTTATAAACACCTATACAATTATTATCCCTTGAATCGCACCGACCCAAAGAATACAGTAGACTGTCATTTGGGGCGCACAGCAAAATCCATAAAATCCGCACAAATGCGTTTTTTTTACCAATTTCACTGCATTTGGAATTTTTATCCCGCTTCCCAGTACACGGCATGGAATATTAATTACCACCACTTGTAGAAGTATATTTGTTACACAAAATAAGCCGTAACACAGCTCTGTACATGGAAAAAAAAAAAGTTATTGATTTTGAAGGTGGGAGTGAAAAATGAAAACGCAATAACGATAAAGGGCTCGGCGTTAAGGGTAAGTTACCATTCCCAATTTATTGGTCATCTGAATGCAGCTTATTCACAATAATTCTGTGCTCTACATAATTAAATACTCACTATTTTATTTCCATACAGGGTCCAGGAAAAGCCGGCACTGATTTTGCACTTGATTGTGGATCGGGATGGAAGAGTGAGCAAAAACGTTCTCTTACATTTTTTCAATAATATTGAGCTGGTGGATATGAAGAGCAATTCTAGAAGAAGCACAAAACTATTTAGAGGAAAGAGGCAGATCGGTGGAAACACTTTATTGCTACAGTTCCTCAAGACTTCACACCTCATGCTAGGAAATATGTTTTATCTGGATGCAGTGGTCTCAGGTTGGTGTTTTATATAATAACATATTCAAAATGATAGTGTGGAAAAAATATTTGCTTCTATTTTCTAAGTTTTGTACAGTACCTGTTTCAGGCTTTACAACTAAATGTTGTATAAAGATATATATAACTCTAATTGCTGAAATGAAAAATATGGCTATTAAAATGGTTCAACATATAAATATCATAAGTAGAAAGCAATGTTTATGGACACATTTCCTCATGGGAGCTTAGATGCACTCAGTTCAACATATGGTAGATGTCTTATTCATACAATGCAAATTATTCATAATATTGTTAGTTCTGCACATTAATCTGTACTACTTTAATGACTACCTGACAAGGGGGCTTGTGTTGCATCCTCTGTTCTCAAAGCACAGTGAGAGCAGAAATTAACCCTTCTCGCATGTATAGGATTAAGAGTTTAAATATTGTAGTTAGTACTGTCTGCTCAGAGACAGCACTCAGCAATTAAAAAAATTAACGCAATAGAGAGAAGAAGGGGTAAATATGCATTGTAGGGATATGTTGCAGTATTCAATGGAGTGTACTGGAAGTCTTTTCAAAGTATCTCCCGATATACATTTTATAACATATTATTCCCAGTTTACTATACAATACCATACAATATTATGGATCTTGTGATATTATGTTTCTTGTTTATTTTGGGGAATGCATCTCAACTACCCTAATGCCAAAGTTTTCTTTTCTTTACTTTAGGTCACCTGACAGACAAGGATATCCTGGTGTTTTGCTACGCGCTGCAAAGATGCTTTAAAAGAGAATGGGGGTTATTATTCTGAAGATAATGTAGCAAGAGAAGGCTGCAGACTCGATCCCATTGACAGCAGTATAATTGGGACATCCATATATTTAGAAGCATTATTGAGAAGAGTGGAATGTCAATCATCGCTGAGGAAAGGCAACAAGGATTTCCAGATTTGTGTGTTCCTTGGATGATTGCCATACAGTAGACTTTTATTCTAGGGTTTTATAAAAGTAATGCATTAGGTAGATAGGAAATTTCTATTTACTGATCTATCTGCCTACATTATCTGTTCTTTAGCATATCTAGAAGAAGTCTAGTTTATACAATTTATTTCATTGGGGCTGCTCTTGCAATCGTTTGTGACAGATAGGAAACTGTCTTAACCGACAGCATAAGGCTGTCTTGTCTGCTTGTCTCACTTTAAGACACTTTTGATAAATCTGCACCAATGTATACTAGACATAACCCAAACCAAAAACTAATTACATACAATAAATAGCCTTAGTGTATTAGGTAATAAAGTTTGTTCATAGAGTGAATTTTGGCGCAAATTATCTATTTAGGCTACATTCACACAGACATTTGCCGGCAGAGCACAGCAGGCATGCATGGCGCTGGGGAGAGGAGGAGGGGCCCTCTCCATAATAATGCATGGCGCCGTATTCCGGCGAAAGATAGGACATGTCCTATCTTTCTGCAAGCATACGGAACGGTTAAGGTGCCGCACTGTGGGGACGTTATGGGGGGACGTTTTTACGTCAGCCGTATATACGCCCCCCCATATGCGTGTGTGTGAATATAGCCTAAGACTTTTTTGTTAACAGAGAGTTGGGAAATGTATAGAAGAGGCTAATTGTAGGTTTAAACTATAAAAAAGGTGTTTCTTATATCAATGTTTTATTTATTTTTTGTATTATTATTTTTACCTTTTCAAATGTACAAATTTTCAAATATAACAATATCTGATAATATATGTAAAACAAAACAAAAAACCAAACCCATATTACTGGTGATTTTACTTTTTTAAATCCTAAAAAAAAAAAAAAAAAAAAAAGTAGAAAATCTTCTTAAGGTATGTCCTTTGTAGTTATTTGGGATCCTTGTAAATTACGTAACTATGTCCTAAACTGAATAATAAGTACCCGCAATTATAGGTCACATCATCAGACCTGACTATTTGTCAAAAAAAGGTTCTACTTGGTCTAAAGAAAGTATTATAAGTTGTGACAAGTGTATCAAACTGATCATGCAATTAACTGCAATGGCTCCGCTCCCTCACACTCCCATATTTATTGTGAGCCCTTGGTGTCAGGGTCCTCTTCTACTGTTTCCTGACCACTGTAGGTTTTGTATTTATATACTTCATTTGTTTCGTCTTAGTTTAATGTATGTGAACCCTTATTGATTACAGAAATTGGAATTAATAGTGCTCTTCAAATATTAATAATGCAATACAATTGATACAATGGGGGAATGTGTATTGATCTACTTGGACAATCATCTGTTGTAATTTGCATAGAATATTTTTTACACGTTTCCGGCATGGTACTGGAAAAGGGGCGGGCACACAAAACATTGTCGTGCCATCAAAATATTTATAACGTTGCTACCACGTGACACCATTTATACAAACTAACAGAAGGTTTAAAGTAGACCTGCCCATGTACACTGCTGCAAAAGACTGTGTAGACAAACTCGCAGAACTGTTACCATGTGCGCAACAATAATAAAATCGACGACCCTGTTTTAGCCGCTAACTCGACCGGGAAAGGACATCTATAGGATAGGGAGTACAGTCTGCGTGCTGTTAGGGAAAGAACAGAGACATTATCTAGGGGTATATTGCTGGTGATTCTAATTCATACACAATGGGCGTCATTTACCAAGGCCCGAATCGTGGTTTTCCGTCGCGTTACCCCGAATAATTTCCGATTTGCGCCGATTTTCCCTGAATTGCACAGGATTTCGGCGGCACGCGATCGGATTGTGGCGCATCGGTGCCGGCATGCACGCGACGAAATAGGGGGGGGGGCTGCGGCCGTAAGAAGACCCGACGGATTTGGAAAAAACTGGCACATTTTTTTTAAAAAAGTGTCGCTTACACGCGCTTACCTGCACCCAGCATAGACTTGGGAACTTCGTGAACTCGATGGTTCAAGCGCAGAAGCCACAGCTAGTGGACATCGGTCGCACGACCTTAGTGAAACGCCGGAAAACCCAATCCTCCACTGAGAACGTGCCGCTGATTGTGACAGAAAACGGTAAGAAATCTGCCCCAATATCCTGCACCTGCCTGTTTTTTTTTGGGGGGGGAGGCCAATATCCCCTTTATATTTATTTAACACTTACTAACTCACCTTTTTCCACATTAATGACCATTTTTTGTTTAGCTATATTTTTATATGGGTTATGGTTTTTTTTGTCGGAAGAAATATAGTTTCATATTCCTACTCAGAACTTTTTATTAACCCTGAGAGTACATTTAAAAAAAAAGAAAGCAAATTGTTCTTATTACAAATTTTCACCATTTATTTTGGAACCTAAATAAATAAAAAACATGGTTCAATACAGCAGTCATGGTGTTCTATAGTTTGTTCCCAAGTGTGAATTTGTATGTAAGTCGGAACTGTCTATTTTATAATTGTACCCCAGCCAGAATTTTTTTTTGTTCTGTGACAATTGGATTTTAAAAATGTTGGGTTGTCATAACAACCAGAATTAACTATAAGCTTAAATTGCAGACACATTGACAACGGTTATCATGTTTATTGTAGCCCAAGAATAAAGTCAGTAAATACCACCATTCAGAGGGCAGTTGCAATGAGGGTTGTCTGTAAGTCGCGTTTTTCTTATTGCAAACCCAACAAGTGTAAAATTTTTTTAATTACTTTCATTCACAATGAAATACTTTGAGGAAATAAAATTTTTTGTATTGTCACTTTCAAGAAATCATAACTTGAATTTTTTGTCCAAAATAGCTTTGTGAGGCCCTTTTATAATGCGTTAAAACCTGTAATTTTATATTTGTAAAACCTTGGTGTACACGTTTTAAATTATTTTTTGTGTGATAGATTAAAAAAATGTAAATTCACGGACTGTTATTGCTTTATTTTTTTATATTTTGTTCCACAGGATAAATACTATTATAAGTTTTCTATCCTGGGTTGGTTTGTGTTTTTACTTTTTATTTTAAAGACAATGGGTGTTTTTTTTCTTGTGTTTTTTTTTTTTTTTTTAAAACTATTTTTTTTAAACTATCCTTTATTTTTACAAATTAAGAACAAGGCCAGGGTGGATGTCTCCAGGATCTCATGGTGGTCCATGGAAAACTCCCCATGGTACACACGTAACTAGACACAACGGGAAGAGAAAATGGAGATTAGGAAGATACTGATAAGAGTTTTTGTGGGGCGGAGGGAGAGAAGGGGGGGATAGTAGGTAGACAGGGAAGGTGGTGTGATGAGGCACTCAGGTTAGGAGGCGGACAGGAATAACCAAAAAGAAATTGTATCTTCAATAGATTGCCTGACCGGCAGATTGTTGGAGATGATCACATGGCTGCCAAGTTATACTACTTTAACATATGTGCCATGTATAGAGGAGGTGAGGTCTTCCATGTGCATGATGTCGTTCACTTTAAAAATCCACATTGTATCGTTTGTGGAGTAGTCCGTTTCCAGAGTACTGGAATGACAGACCGGGACGCAATTATTAGGAAACGTAAGGGGGATCTCTTGTATGTCCGCGTTGAGACATCACAGTGATGGAGGATAGGGAGAGGAGGATATGGAGTCCCCACAGATTGAGGAGATAACGTTGCGAGTTTCCCCAGAAAGGGGCAAGGACCCGACAGGAGCAAACATGTGCAGAAGACCCCTCCCTCCTCTCTGCATCTCCAGCATGTCGAAAGTACTAAGGGAAGATCATAGTAGCCTAGTGAGAACCCTATATCATCTTGACATGAGTTTATAACCTGCTTCTTGTATCTGGAGCTCAACCGAGGCGCTGTGACATAGTTCGAAAACCCACAGAAAAAAAGAAGTAAGCGTCACTCACCGGTATCAGGGACAACAGTTCGCTTTATTGTAGAAAAAATTCTAGCAGGGAGAGATGCACGCCACCGAGGTACTGGCCGTTTCACGCGGTGTGCGCCTTCTCAAACCCTCAGCACGCGAGACTTCGGAGCAGCTGATATCCCTGCCTGGTTTGCGTTGCTTGGGAACAGTATACAAAACCAAAGTGTGAGATATATACAAAGAGGAAATATTAAAAACAAACAGTTAGTTACATTCAAAGTATCTATCACTTAATTAAGTGACTACTATAACAGCTGGGTTCCAAAAATAGAAAAATAATCTAGTATCTACTGACGCAAATTGGTCGAAGTTTTTGCGCTGGAAGACAAGGGAATATAAAACAATCGAGGTGGACAAGATTCAGGTTTCGGAGGGACAAGTAAGTAATAGACGGTAGGAGACAACGGAAGAGGGGAGAAAAAAAGGGTGGATATGTTTCAAAACCTGTGTTTTTTGCTGGGTGCGTGAGTGAAATGCTCAAGTCAGCTTGCCACTCTGCATCAGGTTTGAGGGCCAGGGTCACAATTATGGCTGTTTTGAATGTACCCTTGCTGTGATTAGTACAGCCCCATTCAGTTTAGTTGATGTTGGCCAGACAGGGTTTTTCACAGGGTGACATGCTGCATATGATCAATCCTCTTTAGGGTGTGTAATACAGAGTTTGGAATCCTGTGGAATTTCTGACTGAGTCCCGACCCATGACCCAATTGCCTGTTTTTTTTTGCTGTAACTTCAGATGATAACCAAGCTGATGGAAATGCCCCAGTTTAAATTGCATTGTAAAGAATTGAATTGAGATTTTTGGTTTTGCCCATTCAAATTTCTGATAATCAGCTCATGGTAGCCTCAGATAAATAGGGCTGAAACGTGTGTTTGTCACCAATAAATGTCATATACTACGAAACAGACCCAGGGAAAAGTAGGAAAAAGGTCGCAATAAGTGGCAGAATAATATGTTCAGTACTAAAAAATTTTTAAAGTAAAGCTTCACTTTTGACACAAAGGGGAAGTCCTCAGTAAGGAAAAGGCTCAACAACCCTAAGTCCATATATGTAGTACAGAGCAAAAATCCACAAGAAGATGGCCATTATTCGGACTGCAGCTCTGAGATTTTACTGCATTGTGAAAAGCTAAGTACACCGTAATACTCCCCCGAAAATACTCCCACCAAATAGTTTCCCCCTAATCCTGTCCCCATCTCCCTTTATAATTTATAAATTTTTATTACAATTTGTGTGTGTCTAACATAGCTTTAATTGATCCGACCTCTTACCAATTAAGAGTTGGATCCACGTACAGGTCCCCTGGCAGTTCGGCCATTTTCATGAGGTGGTCCAGGGCCTTACACTCTGGACATGTAAGAATCGCCGGCAGCAGCGCATGTATTGCGCACTCTGCCGGCTCTATCTGATGCGCTGCCAGCGATCGCAGAGGGGTATTCACCGGCACTGTGAATAAGCGAGGCGCAGCCCGCTGTCTGCATCCGCCATCCATAGAGCCGCCAGCAATTGCGCAGCGATTCTTACATGTCCCTGACTGACCAGGGCGTGGAGGGGGTGTGTTGGCTGGCCCCCTCATGATACGGCCGCTGCCAGGGACCTTGTTTGGTAAGAGTCATTTAAAACTATGTTAGCACACACAAATTGTAACTAAAAATTGAATAAATATAAAGGGGCTGGGACAGGATTATGGGAACATATTTGATGGGGGTATTTTCAGGAGTGAGAGGTACTCTTTAAATTATTAATTGGCAATCTAGAAAGGATGGTTTTTTGTTGCAAATTTGAGAAGTGACAAAAAAAGACAGATTGTAATACATCTCTCTCTTTCAAATACTGCAAAGAACACCTTTCTCACAATAATTCATGTCAGGTAAATGAGCCTTGATGCTTATAGTACATTACAGTCGCTCTTTGTATTTAATGTACTGTACATGATCCCATGGACGTCAAGCTGCTATTTGGGCTCACTAATGTAGATTTATTGCTCAGCTAGGGTTTATTACCCTGACAGCTGTACAACATTTGTAAACCATATACCTTGTCACTTTCAGATATGCCTGCACAGGCTGAAATTGCCATTTACTGGTGCAGCACGTTGCATACACATTAGCTGCTCATTCACTAAAATCATTCCTGTTTCTGTGCTAAGTAGTTATTGTGCTGCAATAACCCATGTAACCACAATAGAATAGATTCAGTTGAAACAACTGAATCCAGTGCTTGCTTTCCACCTTGGAATCTGTCCTTTATCAGTTACCCCTATAAAATAAAATATTTACTGGTTAGGCGGGTACGCGAACAAGTATACTTTGTGGTCGGGCCTGACATCAAGAAAGGACTGCTCTAGAAGCAATGTGCATGGGCGTCGGGCTACATTGCTTGGCAAAATAGAAAGTCTGTATTAGCACAAAGAAAGGTAGCCTGGCCCGAAACTTGGATATCTACTGCATTTACCCTGCAAGAATCGGACCGGTGATGGTCACATGACCTGCAGAGAAATGCAGTACTGCAAGCATCAGCCTAGAGAAGAGAAGAGGCTGCTGAATTGAGATGAGGGGAATAGGCGACAAAAGTAAGGGGAAGTTTAATGAAAAGGGCGAACACAACGAGGCTCACTGAATCAAAAGGGGGCTCATTGAATGAAGAGATAGAACATAGGAACGGCATGGGGGGGGTGAGACATACTGGGGTCTCTCACTGAATGAAGGGGGCACAAGGGGTCTCACTGAAAGAAGGGAGTTCCGATACAACTCATTATTCCAGATGGCTGATTAAATCTGAATTTGTCAATTTTTCAACATTTTGTCAAAAGTGTCTAAAGTTGTACAGTCCTAAGAATTATATCAATATCAAATGTCAGCTCATCCTACATAAAATAACACCTACTCAAGTCTGTACAAAAGAAGTATGAAAATATATTTTTTCAAACGATTTAATTTGTTTTAAGGGTATCAAAACATAACAAATCTATACTTTATGTGACAGAACTGACCCAACAGAATAAAGTTGTGGTGTCACCTGGACCAACTATGCAAGTCTAAAAACTAAAGGCAAAGAAAAAGGCAGAATGTATTTTTGTGTGAATCTATCTGCCTTGTTATTTCTACTACAAAATAAATTAATTTAAATCACAGATACTTAAAGGGAACCTACCACCCACGGACTCCCTATTAAGGTAGATCGGTTGGTAGTGCATCTTTAGACGTGAGGAATCCTTTTAAGGGCTAATCCTCACGTCCCCGCAGTCTTTTTATAACCTTATTCTGTAATGCAAAGTTCTAAAGAGAGCACGGGGGCCGTGGAGTAGCGGAGCTTAGGCTACACCAGCGCGCTGCTTCATGCCCGTAGCCTCTTTGATTCCCACCAGATATCTTCACGCGCAGCTACTGAGGAGTGCGCGCCATCGTCTGCGAAGCTTGACATCTACGCATGTGCAGAACAGCAGGGCCCCGGCTGCGTGGTCACTGCTTCAAAGCTGGAGCTACTGAGTATCGCAGACTTCAGCTTTTGCAGACGAGGATATCTGGTGGAGGATATGTGGGGCTGGAGTAGCCGCACCGTGGAGCCTCAGCTCTGGCTACGCCACGCTCCAGTAGCCTCTTTAAAATTAGCATATTACAGGAAATAAAAGCTATAAAAAGTTTGACAGGGACATGAGGATTAGTCCTTAGATGCACCTACCCACCGATCTACCTTTAATAGGTAATCGTGGGTGTAGGTTTCTTTAAAATGTGACATAATGGTAATATATTGAAATCCCAATGTCTCCATCCATTCTCCTGGCTAACAGTAGGCTACCGTACTTAGGGTTCTTTTAACTTTCCTAACCTCTAAAATTTGAAAAAGAAAATACCATAGAATTGATAAGCACAATATACACACGTTTCCTATAGCCAAAGGAGGATTAAGCTCCAACATCAGTATTACCAGAGCAGTCCTACTAGATCAACTAAAAATCCTTTAAAGAGAGCATGTTTACCACATTTTTTGATCTTACAATACAGCTAGCAGCACAAGTTAACGACCTGACAGCACACCTTTCTTTTAGCTAAAAAAGTGTTTCCTCACATTCCTATAAAATCAGAATTCTAACTTTGCCTGGTATCCAGGGGTCTATATGAATTTTTACTCACACCTATCTGAAATCTAGGCTCATTTCACACTACAATTCTTTACCCTCCAGTAAAAAAAATAAACACTGAAGTTAGAAAAGCTTTAGCATAACAATTAAAAACCCATTGACAACAGATGTAAATATTATGCCATCCGTTCATTCAGTTGGCACGTATTTGTTACCATGGACCATTTTTTTTTTGGAATGCAGTAATTTTTTCTGTCCAAAGAACGCATATATCACTGGATACCCGCTAAACGGAACATAACAGATGACATAAAATGGACATGGCGTCAATGGGATTTTGACTAATAGTCTTAAACCTCCATTCTTTACTTTTAATGGAATTAAGGAACAGAGAGGTAAGGAAGGTAGTGTGAACTGTACAATAATACCAACAGTTTGAACTAAGTGATATAACACCCAAAAGGATAATGTCACATCAATGATTCTTATAGGTATACAGTATATTAAAATGTGGCAGCTTAATCAACATCCATACATAGATAAAAAAACACTAATCAAACAATTAGTGCATGCGCCATAAAATGTTATTAAATGTCAAATGAATGGAACAACCAACCAGGATGTGAATACACGTTTTCCATAAAAGATCGTCAGTCACTGCTGTTGTCTGTAATGGTATATGTGCCAGTTTCATGAGAAAAAGGTTTTAGCCACTGAATTGTCTCTGCATATTATCATATATCATCTGCAGGATTAGTTTCACACGTCACATGCAACCGTGCATGTGCGCCCTTTCTTAGAATTTCTGTAGTTACTCACTGACATCAACTCTGGCCATGGTCTTAGAGAGGCTGGGATCTCTCACATCTCCTCTCCTGCTCTACAACCCTGAGTGCATGAGTGTGGACTGTGGAGCGAGTCCGCTGGTCTCCTAGAGGCAGATTGTAACACAGGTAGCCGTAGCCGCTTCTCATGCGAGTTGATGTTTAAGACCTATGGCTGTATCACTTGATTTCAAGTAGATGACAGAAATATAGTCGCTATAGTAGTGGCTTTCTCCCAATCTGTTTGAGCATCCTGTAAGTATGGCGTCATATGGGCTAGACGCGCTTCGAGGTGTCTACCCCTTTCTCAATAGCTGTATACATCCTGGATTTGGCCTGGTATTTAAACCCACATCATGTTCAAAACCTGTTGGTCTGGATTTTTGTCCTTTCATTGATACGGTCCATTTTTTCTTTTGTCCTCCTAGGAGCAGTACGTTTAGTCTACTAGGTGAATTTTATAAAACATAGCATACTTGTAAATTGATAATTATGTACACAGCAACCGAATTTATAGAAGAAAGTTATGCTTCTAATCACACGTTAGTCCGAGGTCAGGGGTATGTAGGAACGGACTGAACTCAGCATGTCAGTTCAGTCCCGGTTTTCAAGCGTTCAGGCTGGGAGATCCCCGCAACACCGTAGCGAGTGTGATGGCGAGTTCATCGCAAGTGTAGAACGGGCAGACAATTCAGTTGCTAAAGTCTTTTTTATGAACTGGAACGTATCCATTACCATACAACAAGCATGAATGACGATCTCCTATGCTATACATTATATTTACATACTGGTCTGGTTGTGGTGTTAAGCTGCCACATAACCTATTGTGATACTATAGATTGCCTTGTATTGCATACAACAAGGCATCCATACTGGTATAATGAGACTTTAATATTCTATTTTTTTGTATGAATTAAACACATGATTGGTAAACAGAATTCAGTAGTGCATGGGATTTTACTATATTTTAGAGGAAATATGGGGGCACATTTACTTACATACATGCCTCTCTCTTTTTTCCAAATTCACATGATTCATTGGATGCAGATGAATTTCATATCTTGGCCCTACCATTGATATGACACAACACCATTTCCTGCATGTGTTTCTTCCCCGCTGATGTCCGCAGGAGTTCACCTTCTCCCTCTCTTCTCCCGGTGCATGTGAGTGCCGATCTTGCGACAACATTTGCTTTTAAATTCCACGGTTTGTCGAATCAGTCGGGTTGTCAGACGGCCACACCCCCGATTTGTCCTCCATGAAGCTGGTGCGCAATGCGCCACAATCCGATCGCTTGCGCTAAAACCCTGGGCAATTCAACACAAAACGGAATAAAATAAATTGTGAACCCTATACGAAAATGCGGCGTTTCGGACCCTCAGTAAATGTGGCCCCAGTGTGTTTCCTCAATGGACACTCCTCTACAAAACCATTCTGTGGCCTTGAACCTAGGCAAATCCTTGTCTTATACATCAGGGGATTTGTATGCCCTATGGGTTTTTTTTAATAGCAAAGAAGTACAACCTATGAAAGACCAAAACTTATTTACATGTGAGGAAAATGTTTAAGATATTATTATACACGTGATCAGGGCCCCCCCTGCCATAGGCGAGATGAAAAATCTCGCCTCAGGCGGCAAATATATCCGACCCCGGATGAGAACGGCATCTTTGGTGAATAAAATGAAGGTGATTCGGGCGCCCATTGCCGCCCGAATCCCCATCATGAAAATTAAACGCGTCTGTTCTTTAAGAACACAGACGCGATTATATACAGAGTGGCGCAGCCTGTTTGCCTGCGCTCGCTTCCGTAGCACTGGAGGACCCAGGCTGGTGTGATGATGTCACACACACCTGCGTCCCGTGCACAGATCGTACGGGGTAGCAGAGGAAGGCAGACGGCTGCGTGCAGTACTCGGGTCTCCGCTGATGCCACCGGCATCATCATAAACGATCTCCTCCAGACTCTCAGGGAGCAGCGGAGGAAGCCCAGATGGAATGCAACCAGGTAGCCAGCAGCTGCTCCTGCCGTGGATGTTGAGTGGTGGTCTGTGTTAGTCAGCCCCGGACTTCACGCTGCCGCTCCTCCTGCTTAGGTACCGGCACCATCGATCTCCACGTGCTAACACGCAGCAGCCCAAGCCCACAGCCATCTTGGGGGACACATAGGGGAACTGATTTATGTATATAATGTTTCTATATATGTATGTGTTTATGGTGTATATGTGTGTGTATGTGTGTAGTTTTGTTGTTGTTTGTGTTGTTTTTTGTGTTTGTTTGTGTGTGTGTGTTTTGGTTTTTGTGTCATGTGTTTGTTCTGTTGTGAGTGTGTGCTGTGTAGTGTGCATGTGCTGTTGTATGTGTGCATGTGCTGTATGTGGGTGTGTGAATGCTGTATATAAACTGTGTGTGTATATGAGTATGGTATGTATATACTGTATTTGTGATGTCTTATACAGTAATTTATTGCAGTATCTGTGTATATAATTGGGGCAAATTTACTTACCCGGTCATTCGCGTTCCAGCGGCGGCTTCTTCTTCTCGCTCTGGATTCGGTCCGGCCGGGATTTAATAAGGTAGTTCTTTCCGCGTCCACCAGATGCGCGTGCTGCGCTGAAGTAAACTCATCGCGCCGGAATGCACGAGCTGGACCAGGTGAAGGTAAGCGGTCCTTATCGACCATGTTCGTTTTTAAATGCGGCGGTTTTCCGATCGTCGGTTTTTCGTTCGGTGAGCCGGGGGGTTTGAACGAAGGGGGGGGTGCGCCCGCGCCCCGGATTTCCGTCCGCCTCCACCCCGTTCGCCCTCCGATCGCGTGCCCAAAATCCGGGCAATTTGTACAAGCGGCGCAAAAAACGGAAATATTCCGGTAACACGTCGGGAAAACGCGAATCGGGCCCTTAATAATGACCCCCAATGTGTTTATACTGTATGTGTGTATATATGTAAAGTGTTATATATATATAATATGTCCAAGTATATTATGTGTAATGCTATTGTGTTTTATAATGTATATGTACTATACGAATGTGTGTATGATGTGTATATGTTGTACAGTTGTATAAATGTATGTGTACATTTTTGTGTGTATATACTTTGAGTTTATATATAATGTATATATATTGTTAAATAATCGTGCTACTACATAATGTGTGTGTAAGTTTTCCTTGTGTGAGAGTGTATTAATGTGTACAATGGTAGAACTTGCAATATAACTATGTACTATACTAAGAACTATGTCATGTACTATAAATGAGGGTGCTTTTACAGTTCTGTATAAATCTGCTAAGGCTGCGTGGGAACGTAAACTGAGGTTATTTGAGGGGGGGGGGCAGCATTTTCAACTTTCGCTCAGCAGCAAAAAGGCTAGAATCGGCCCTGCACGTGATTCCAATATCAACATGTTATTGCCAAATCTCTCTGATTAAATTCCGATTTAGAGAACTTCCATTAACTTTCACGTGACTAACAGCAACTCTTAAAGGTATGTATTCAGGTGCATAGCGATCTGCGGTCGCAGGGCCTGCGTCTGCCTCAGCCTCAGATAGGTACAGGCACTCCCCAGCACTTACGGAGGCATGATCCAGCTGGAGCGCCGTCACCGGACACCACACCACGCTGCCTCAATAAGGTCCACTTATTTGCGCCTCTTAGTTTGGGACCCGCACCACAACCACTCCGTCTGCGGCTGGGGCCTGGCCCACCTTCTCACATCCATGGCAAACAACCTCTCCGGCCCGCACCAGCCGCGGCATCGTGCCCGCCTCTCGCAGCCCATATGTTGTTGTAATGCATCTCGATAATCATGTGTATGTTCTGATATATGGGGTGGTTATGAGTGTGTGTGGTATATGCTGTGGTTTATCGTGTGACTATGTTGTGTATATACGCTGTAGGGATTTAATGCTAATGTGTAATATATTATGCTGAATATATGGTACTCTGTTGAGATGGTGTTTATTAATATATATAACATATATATATGGGCATAAAAATATGCGTGGAAATTATACACTCACCGGCCACTTTATTAGGTACAACACTGTCCAACTGCTCTTTAACACTTAATTTCTAATCACCAATCACATGGCGCAACTCAGTGCATTTAGGCATGTAAGACATGGTCAAGACAGTCTCCTGCAGTTCAAAAACACAGCATCAGTAGGGGAAGAAAGGTGATTTGAGTGCCTTTGAACGTGGCATGGTTGTTGGGATGCCAAGGGCTGGTCTGAGTATTTCAGAAACTGCTGATTACTGGGATTTTCACGCCACACCATCTCTAGGGTTACAGAGATGGTCCGAAAAAGAAAACCTTCCAGTGAGCGGCAGTTCTGTGGGCGAATGCCTTGTTGATCCAGAGGTCAGAGGAGAAGGGCAGACTGGTTCAGCTGAATAGAAAGGCAACAGTGACTCAAATCTCACCACCGTTACAACCATGGTGGCAAAGAGCATCTCTGAACACACGTAACGTCGAACTTTGAGGCAGATGGGCTACAACAGCAGAAGACCACACCGGTGTCACTCCTTTCAGCTAAGAACAGGAAACTGAGGCTACATTTTCACAAGCTCATAAAAATTGGACAGTAGCAAGAACGGAAAAAACGTTGCCTGGTCGATAGTCTCATTTCTGCTACACATTGGGATGTAGGGTCAGATTGGCGTCAACAACATGAAAGCTTGATCCATCCTGCCTTTGTATCATCGTCTTCAGCTGGTGTTGGTGGTGGTCATGGTGTGGGGAATATTTTCTTGGCACTCTTTGGCCCCTTGGTACCAATTGAGCACTCGTTGCAAAACACCCACAGCCTACCTGAGCTGTTGCTGACCTGTCCATCCCTCTTAATGACACAATGTACCCAACACCTTTCAGGCAGGATAATACGCCATGTCATAAAGCTGGAATCATCTCAGACTGGTTTTCTTGAACATGACAAATGATTCACTGTACTCAAATGGCGCTCCACAGTCACCAGATCTCAATGCAATAGAGCATCTTTGGGATGTGGTGGAACGGGATCCGCATCATGGATGTGCAGCCGACAAATCTGCGGCAACGTGTGTTGCCATCATGTCAATATGGACCAAATCCTGGAATGCTTCCGCACCTTATTGATCTATGCCATGAAGAATTGAGGCAGTTTCTGAGGCAAAAGGGGGTCCAACCCGTTACTAGCATGGTGTAGCTAATAAAATGGCCGGTGAATATATACATTGGTAGAGAAGTGGTTGTCAATACGGGAGTTGGGAGTGGTCTTCATACGAAACTTTTTATTGGTTACTCAACAACACACACGCGATTCGAAATCTGATTAGGCTAAAAACAGTGTGCATATTAAAAAGAATAATAAGAAAAGTATCAAACAAAGAGTGTCCAAAGAATGGCCAGTTGTGCACATAGATTCCAATTGGAGAACCCCAATGGTTAAAAGGTTTGCAAGTGTCAATGCAAAAAAACTTGTAAATCCAAATGCATATATAATATATATATAAATAATTGCAAGGATGATTATAACAAGGAATATATATAATACTAAAATATATATACAAATATAAATAAAATTAAATACATACATATTATTGTAGTTAGATTTGGGCATAGTTAGACAAATGTATAAAAAAACTTCATATGTGTAGGCCATAGTCGCAATATTTAATAAAACAAATGCATAAAAACATAAAAATATCTAATTTTGAAGTAATAGTTAATAGCTAATCATGTTCTAAATAAATAAATAGATATTGGTGTGCTGTTGCCTAGAAACAACAAACTCCCCGTCCTCCCCCTAGGTCCTATTGCGCCCTGCCAGTACATCTTCATCAGGGAAGGTCTTGTCGCATATTACGCCCAGTCTCTAGACAATCCCTGTGGGCATGCCCCACCTCTCCACACAAGTTGCACCTGATATTCTGACATTCTGCACTCACATGGCCGATGCCTATAAAGAAGGAATTGGGCAGATGTTGGGTTATGTTATGGGACGGCAGTAACGTCTACCCGGGGGATGAAAAACAGATGCAGGATTACGTATATGACTGAAATAAATATACAAACTTTGTATTTATTGCAATTACAATATCCAATGATACAAGGACAAGACCAACATTGATAGAAAAAACACTAAACCTGCACAAAACGGTTCAAAGAACCCTCCCAGGATCTGGCATATCCCTGGGCTCCCCATCCACTGGGCCAACAAGCATAGAAAATATACAATGTGACTAGCAGTAGTCACGATATGACTAATAACAATCAGGCTGTAAGAGCAACATGTATGTAAGTGATCAGTGCAAAACATGAGGCAAGAATAACAAGGCCGTAAGTGTTGCAGGGTAAAAAACGCGTGCCGGCGGTGAAAGAGAGCGGACCAACATAATGGAAGAACAAAATACACTGAGGGGTAAGTGTGCCACAATGGCAAGGTACAAAAGGCAAAGGGTACAACGGGGACACAGGTGAACAGACAATGTGGGGGACGGAGAGGGGAGAGAAAAAAAGGACGAACTGGAGAAGGGACGGGGAGAAAGTGAAGAAGAAAGAAAAACAGGGGAGCAGGGCCTGGTGCTGCTAAGTTCCACGAGAGCCCCACCGCGGACTGGTCAGTACTGATCAAAAGTCCTGCCGGTCGGCGCTAGCCGGGTTACTAACATCCGGTGGAGACTCATATTCCACGTCTGGGGGTGTGTACCTTGTGGTGGACATCTAAATCCTGAGCTTGCGGGATCCAGTATTTAATGCTCTTTGGCTTAATCCCGAAGGTGTCCACCAAGTCCCCACGGGGCTGCACAGTCCGCCTAATTATCCTGTTGGGTAGCGCCAAAAGGGTGATCATAGGGCATCCCTCTGGGTCGGATTCGGAGAGCACTGGGCCACTTTTGGTTGTGCCGGTTGTATTTTTCCATCTATGATGTATACTTTCCCTCTTTGTCAGCTTATATAAGAACACGATATATTACTATGTATTAACAACTAGGGTGTTGATTGTGGTTCCTCGCCCACGGTGGAGGCTTCCGCCCTCTTTCATTACCTTTTTTGTCCATATTTTTCAGGGCTCCTTTACATTCTCTATTGCGCTAATTTACGCAGTACATGCTAATATAATACAGGACATCATCACAGTGTGGTGTTCCATAGGGCATTCATCATTCGCTTACTTATTTTTCTAACCGTCCATACTCGGGCTGGCCTTATCTAGGTCATATTCTGTATTTCAAAGTGTCACTCTAGTGACATTGGGTTTTGTATATGGTTTTTCATTTATAACGTCCTATATGTATATTCTTCTTTACCCGTCTTTTATCTTTTAACGGCCGTGGTACTCAGAGAAGGGCATTCTGGTGTAGGGACATTCTCGTTCGTCGGTGCGGGGTGGGGGTCTCCCGCATCAGACATCCTCAGTGGTATTTGTTTGGCCCCTAACGTGTGTCGTTATCCACTATTGGTGTGTTCACCTGCATATTTCCTCTTTTCTCCGTGGATGTAATAGCAGCTCTCTTCACTGGTGCAGTTTTTTTGACATTGAGCATTTATCGGATCACCTCCCAGTCTATGGCATACTTGTGTGTGTGATTTTTTCGGTCCACGTTTATTGCCACGCCATCTTTACATAGGGCATACTTGCACTATTTGCTTATTACTTTTAACCTATTCCGCTTCTTTTTTCGTTTGTGTCACTGCAGCGGGTTCGTTTCTCACAGTCGAACGTTGCCTGTTTAGAGTGATTTTGTTTTCGTGTGTTCTTCATATAAAAACCCCCTTTTCCATTTGATGTGCGTGGCGTGTTAGGAACTTATTATATACATCCCCTTCTGTGAATCACACAGGTCTTCTTCTCTGAGTAGACCGCGTGTCACACAGCCTGCACCACACAGCATAGCAACTATTCATTCATGTCTTAGACGTGTCCCGAGTCCATGTGACCTCGTCACTGACCGACTTTTTTCGCAGCATTTGCGCAGTTTTATCCCTCTTCGTTAGCTGTACCGTCAGAGTATTTCCTAGATCAAACCTTTTGGACCACAGGTAATTTGAGGGCGGATGTGCAGTTAACCCCGTGGGCGGGTGATTATTACACCACTTGGTCAGTGCCATAAAATAGTTGGAGCTCAGCACCACTCTGTATTGAGCCACCACACCCCCCCTGAGGAATCACCGAGCGGGGACGATAGACCTACGTGGGGGTTCGCGCATCCTTTTTCTCCCCCAGTCTGGCCGTTGCCTTTGTGCCCTTTTTACCACCTTTGCCATGCTGGACCTATTAGGTATTGTATATGTTGGGCCTCGGGCAGTTTAGCACACTACGGCGCATGTTTAATTTCTTGCATATTTTTGCACTGATCACTTTACCATACATGTTTCTCTCCAGCCTATTGTTTACGTCGGTCATATCTAAGTGACTAACTTGACGCTACATCATTGTATATTTTCTATGGCTTGTTGGCGCAGTTGGATTGGGGAGCCCCAGGAGCATATGCAGATCCTGGGATGGTCTTGCCTGCCTGCGTGGCTTTTGGTGCGCAGGTTTTAAATGTTTTCTTATAACCATTTGGGTCTGGTTGTCATCTTGTATATGTAATTGCAATATAAAGTTTGTATATTTTATTTCAGTCCCAATATAGCGTAATCCTCCTCGTTTTTCCGCTCTTCCGCCCCTGGTGAACGTAATCCACACTTTGGGATACGTGACTATCAGTCTTACCCGAATAGATATTGGTTAGTTCGCCATGTCCCTTTGTATATTTGGGTTCGGGTACTAGCGCATACAAACCTCAACCAGGACTTCGCAACCATCTCCGTCCCAGATTCCCAGACCCACCGTCTCTCCTGTGTTATGTTGAGCTCTGACATTAGGTCGTCGTGCTTCTCTCCTATGTCCGCTTCCTGAGGCCAGACAGCGGCAAATATTTTTTGTCTTCAGCAGGTGGCCTAGCTTCTAAATGTTAAGTTCCATAATATAATTGCGAAGCAGAAACAGTATCCGGCTTAGAGATTGGATGAATCTAGACTTTTATTTTCGCCACCCCTTCTCATTCTTCTGACGACCCATGGAGTAAATTTTAATGAGCCCAAACTGTTCTAGGTTCGACATGTAACTTTAAAGCTAGTATCATACATCTCCTGCCCTGGCGGGTTCAATGGTAGGATTTATAACTGCCAGTGTGTATATGTCTACTTGGGTGGAGAAACCCCACCTGGTCACAGAACAGCACGATCCTTAACTAAAACCTCTGGCTCAGATAGGTCTTTCCTTCTGCCCCCTATGTAAAACCTTGTACCACGTTCCTTTCCTCCTCCTTAAAAACGCCTGACTGGTGATCCAAAATTAGTGGATTATAAGCCAATGACATCGAAGCGATGGTGCACTCCCAAGGCTCGGCCGAATTCCCTCAGGCCGGGCATTACCAGAGGAATGCCCTGGTTCAGGTGTACAACCAGGTTACCACAGTCTTCTGAGCTTGAGGGGGCGCTCGTGGGGGCTGATTGGACCTGCAGTAGTGGGTCTAGACCACCATCAGAACTAAAGGGAGTAAGGTCCTGAGCACCGGTGGCCGCTGCGCTAACCTCCTCCCCACATCATCCCTCCTGTCCCCAGCCCTTCCTAGATACCCCTAGCTTCTGACTTCGTCCAAGGTGAAGCTTCCTTAACCTGGAAAATATACTACATAATACAACCAGGTAATCACTATTGTCAGCACACTGGGATCTCTAGACAAAGAAATCTCACGATCGTCATCATCACAGAAATCCGGCGCAGATACAAGAAACATTTAGGCTAATCAACGTAGGGGTCCCCATCTGCTCCAGAATGTCCCTCAGTTTTGGTGATGTTTGTCTTGCGATCGGCTTGCCCAGTGGTGGTCCATTTTCTTAGTCCGAGGCGCTGCGCTGGTCTTCCTCTCAGGGTGTCCCTGCCTTCAGCTTGTCACAGCTGACAGATCAATAGTTTTTCTAGCAGAGCCCGCCGCTTTTGTATGTTTTTTCTTTTAGTCTCTCGGCGAGTCTTTTAAAAAAACCAGCGCTGGGTCTACGCACGTCAGCCAGGCGGAGCTCGGGTTGCACTCTCAGCACTGGACTGGGAGAGGCTGCGGTTGTTGTCCACCTTGAGGGTAATGACTGGCTGGTGGGCTCTTGACAACGCTGTGGCTGTTACTAACTGGGGTCTATAATTGGGGACTGGGTCCCCCCGTCTTCCTATCCATGACACAACAGCTGGTGCAGCATTTGAGTCTCCCTGCTGGTCTCACCTCAGACTCCACACATTTTTATATCTTGTTACCGCCTCCCTCCAGACTGTTTTCCCTCTGAGTCCGGATCGGACAGGTCTTCTCCAGGATGGTCTGCCTCTCATAGAGATGTCCCTCACCTGTCTGTAATAGAGACTGCTCTCTGCTTCCTGCACCCACTCTTCTCCTAATGCCATGACCCCAGCCGACTCTTCTCTCATTCACGTGGTTCTTACCAGCTCTTTAACACTGGTGGGCTGTTTCCATTCCTCTCCATAGTCAGTGACTTACGTTGCTTCTCCTTCTTTGCTTTATCCACATCATTCACCTACTCTCCACAAACTACCGGTCCTTCACATTCCTACATTTGCAATATCCTACGGCCTGGTTTTGGTATCTGAGCCGTTTTTCTCTTCCTCCCGAGAACAGGGCATGGAGCCCTGGGCCTTGCCCTTGGAGAGTTGGGCCCCCACCCTGGTGCTCAGCTCCACGCATGAGGACCTCAGGAGCTCTCGCTGAAAAACACCCCGGTGGAACCTCCCCAAGCAAGAGGGCAGTATTATAGTAGTTATATTCTGTACTAGGGGGCAGTTCATTATAGTAGTTACTAATCCGTCATAGCGGGCCAGTAATAGTATATGAGTATTATCAGATTACCTGTCATAGTTGGCATTACTTATAGTTAAATTATATATTCTTGTACCTAGGGGGCTTATTATAGTAGTTATATTCTTCGTACATAGAGGCAGTATTATAGTAGTTTACATTCTTGTACACCGGGGGGGGTGCAGTATTATAGTAGTTTATATCTTGTACACAGGAGACCGATTATAGTAGTTATATTCCTGTACATAGGGGGAGTATTACAGTAGTTTTATTCTGTACTCGGGCCAGTATTGTATGTAGTTATATTTGACGGTGGGTGTATACCTAGGGGGCAGATCAGTAATGTAACACGAAAAGGTGCGGTCCTGCCAAGAACCCTGACTTAGCATCGTCCTCTAGTACAAACGGAACTCTGGATTGGTAATTATGTACTTTAGCCTAACCTAACAATAACAGCTTAACATTCTCAACATGTGTCTGATAATGAAGCTTTATTTTTATCCTGTCTAAATGAGCATCCACTTTTTTAAAAAAAATCCATTTGTCACAGAGATCTCAAACAGATTTTGGCTGGGGGTTACAATAATAAAGTATACATCCGCCTTACATCACAATTTAACTTAAGACAAACCTACGACCTTCTTGTATGTAACCCGAGACTGCCTGTAGTTTATAATTCTTGTACATGGGGGCAGGTCTTCATATTAGTTATATTCCTTCCTGTACATAGGGGCAGTATTTAGTAGTTTATTTCCTGGTACACAGGGGGCAGTATTATAGTATTATATTCTTGTACATAGGTGCAAGTGTTATAGTAGTTATATTAATTTACATTTTTATTTATTTATTTTTCTTCTAATGTGTAGTGTTTTTACCTTTTTTTACTTGTACATACTTGAACCAGCGATGCTGTGATTGCTAATTCTTGTAGTGTAAACTGTCTGAGCATGCAGACACATGTGCAGACAGTTTACAGTCAGACCTGGAAGGGGTCTGACTGTCAGGCATATCGGGCAGCCCCAGGGCATTTGGCAGACCTCGGGGCTGCCCAGATGTGGATCCCCCGGTAAGCGACATGGTGGATCCGATCCATAGGCGGAAGCATGACCGTGGCATGTAAGGGGTTAACTGGAGAGTCGACTCCAGTCACTAATGTTAGCGCACGGTGTCAGCTGTGATAGACAGCTGACAGCCGCTGCTTCTGGTGCCGCTTCTGTTCGTGAGCCAGTGCCAGTAGTGGGACGTTATGGCACGTCCAGATGTGGGAAGTATCTATCCGCAGGGATGTACTATAACGTCCTGGTGCATGTAGGGGTTAAAATATAATGTTTTTTTCAGGAAAAAAAAAGAGAAAAAAGTAAAAAAATGCCACTTTTTTGCCATTTTGAAAAATATAAAAAAATTCTGTAAAAAGTGATCAAAAGGCCCTACAGTACTTAAAGAATAGTATCTAAAACATAATCAAAAGTCATAAAAAATGATCCTACCCACAGCTCTGTACGCTGAAGTATGAAAAAGTTATTAGTGCCAGAAGAAACAGGAGGTTTTCGTACAGGAGGTTTTAATTTTTGTAAACATATGAAAACATAAAACCTATACAAATTTGGTATCTCCGTGATTGCACCAACCCAAAAAATAAAGTAGATCCAAGCCCACAAGAAAATGGTGCACATGCAGTGTGCATGTGCTGTATGTGTGTGTGTGAATGCTGTATATAAACTGTGTGTGTATATGATGTATGGTATGTATATACTGTATGTGTGATGTCTATATACAGTATGTATATGCAGTATCTGTGTATATATTGGGGCAAATTTACTTACCCGGTCCATTCGCGTTCCAGCGGCGGCTTCTCCGCTCTGGATTCGGGTCCGGCCGGGATTTAATAAGGTAGTTCTTCCGCCGTCCACCAGGTGGCGCTGCTGCGCTGAAAGTAAACTCATCGCGCCGGAATGCACCGAGCTGGACCAGGTGAAGGTAAGCGGTCCTTATGCGACACATTTTCGGTTTTTAAATGCGGCGGTTTTTCCGAATACGTCGGGTTTTCGTTCGGCCACGCCCCCCGATTTCCGTCGCGCGCATGCCAGCGCCGATGCGCCACAATCCGATCGCGTGCGCCAAAATCCCGGGGCAATTTAAGTACAAGCGGCGCAAAACGGAAATATTCGGGTAACACGTCGGGAAAACGCGAATCGGGCCCTTAATAAATGACCCCCAATGTGTTTATACTGTATGTGTGTATATACTGTAAAGTGTTATATATATATGTCCAAGTATATTATGTTTATATGCTATATGTGTTTATAATGTATATGTACTATACAGAATGTGTGTATATGATGTGTATATGTTGTACATGTGTATAAATGTATGTGTACATATTTTGTGTGTATATACTTTGAGTTTATATATAATGTATATATGAGTGTATAAATATATCTATGACTACATAAATGTGTGTGTATGAGTTTATACATTTGTGTGAGAGTGTATTAATGTGTACAATGTGTAGAACTTGCAATATAACTATGTACTATACTATGAACTATGTAAATGTATATAAATGAGGGTGCTTTTACAGTTCTGTATAAATCTGCTAAGGGGCTGCGTGGGAACGTAAACTGAGGTTATTTCAGGGGGGGGGGGGCAGCATTTTCAACTTTCGCCTCAGGCAGCAAAAAGGCTAGAATCGGCCCTGCACGTGATTCCAATATTCAACATGTTATTGCCAAATCTCTCTGATTAAATTCCGATTTAGAGAATTTCCATTAACTTTCACGTCACTAACGGCAACATCTTATAAGGTATGTAATCAGGTGCATAGCGATCGCGGTCGCAGGGCCTGCGTCTGCCTCAGCCTCAGATAGGTACAGGCACTCCCCAGCACTTACGGAGGCACTGATGCCAGCTGGAGCGCCGTCACCGGCACCACACCAGCTGCCTCAATAAGGTCCACTTTATTTGCGCCTCTTAGTTTGGGACCGCCACAACCACTCCGTCTGCGGCTGGCTGGCCCACCTCTCACATTCATGGCACACCTCTCCGGCCCGCCCACCGCGGGCATCCGGCCCGCCTCTCCAGCCCCATGTTTGTTTGTATGCATCTCTGTATACATGTTAATGCTGTATGGTGAGTGTGTGTATATGCTGTGTTTATGTTGTATGTGTGTATATACGCTGTGTATTTGCTAAATGTGTATATATATATGCTGAATATATGGGTACATGCTGTATGAGTGTGTGTATATATATATATATATATATATATATATATATATATATATATATATATATGTGGAATAAAAAATATGTGTGGAAATTATACACTCACCGGCCACTTTATTAGGTACACCTGTCCAACTGCTCATTAACACTTAATTTCTAATCAGCCAATCACATGGCGGCAACTCAGTGCATTTAGGCATGTAGACATGGTCAAGACAATCTCCTGCAGTTCAAACCAAGCATCAGTATGGGGAAGAAAGGTGATTTGAGTGCCTTTGAACGTGGCATGGTTGTTGGTGCCAGAAGGGCTGGTCTGAGTATTTCAGAAACTGCTGATCTACTGGGATTTTCATGCACAACCATCTCTAGGGTTTACAGAGAATGGTCCGAAAAAGAAAAACATCCAGTGATCGGCAGTTCTGTGGGCGGAAATGCCTTGTTGATGCCAGAGGTCAGATCATGTCAATATGGACCAAAATCTCTGAGGAATGCTTCCAGCACCTTGTTGAATCTATGCCATGAAGAATTGAGGCAGTTCTGAAGGCAAAAGGGGGTCCAACCCGTTACTAGCATGGTGTAGTGTATATTTATATTGTGCTGATATAGTTACTTTTACTCCATTTCATAAAACAGACCTTTATAATCAGCTTTGGAGAGAAACAAGATGACTATCTGATGCACTGTTCTTCTCTGACTGGTCATTAAATTTTAAAAAGATTGTAGTGATCTCCAAGATTTACATTTATTTGAACCTAACCTGCTAATTGGTCATACACCAAGGAAAATGTGTTGCTGAGGTATCTGCTGTCAGATCTAAATTCAATGCTGGTGAACAAAGCTGAACCATATTTAACAGAGTCATCTTCACTTTCAAAGTGCATTTAATTATTAACAGACACTACAAACACAGAGCTGTGCAAGAAAAGGAACATCTCACTGTGATCAAATGTTGTAAACAGAATTCTAAGAAACATAAAATTACATTTATTTCTCCTTCAAGCAAAGCTCTTCTTTTGAGCCACATATTATATTACAGCCTATAATATATTAGAGCTCTGCCCTCACACATAGTTTAATGTGTTATTATAAATGTAAGATGGCACCTATGGAGACTTATGTACATATAATATAAATACACTGACTACCCTGAGAAACATTTAGACTATTCAATAACCTGTCATATTTCCATGTAAAAGAATGTCTGCTATGAAAAACAGAGTCTCTACTAAGCACAAAGCACATGGGAATATATACTAAGTGTAAATTGGAAACCAGAGTGTGTTTTGCCACAGTGTTTTAAGAAATGGGGGTGTGCTTCACAGTACACTGTGCATGGAATTAGTTGGAACAGATAGACCATTCCGTATCATTAGGTTCCAACCTACTGTTGTAGGACATAAACTCTGACAAATAGAATTCACACTCTATAAAAAAGTCACCTTGACACGTTTGCGTCTCGATCACTTGCCAATAAGAAGCGATGTTAGGTGACGTGGTCGGGTTCAATTGCGGCACTTAGATTAACTGCCATGATTGATGCCAGCCCCAACTGCAGGAGTAAGAGGTGGGTGTCATTCCAGAGAGGAGGAATGATATGCACAATAAGACACCCTGCCTTGGAAATCCTGGACATAGAGCCACTTGGTATTGCTTCCTGGTCCGCAGTACCCGAACAGTTTCTGGACCTACCATCACTCCCCTTGACTGAGCCATGGGTCACAACGGCAAAGGAGAAATCACAAAGGAGAAATAAGCATACAGGTTGAAAGCTCATGGACTAACTGATACATCACAGGCAGACAAAACTGCCCAACAATATTAATCACTGACTGATGCCCATACCCGAAGAACTGAGCCCAGCGTCACATAAGTCTACCCAAACTGGGCAATGAATAGATCACCCAAAACTAGGGACCCATGTTAGATGTACTTTGCAACCTCACACCCCCCTCCAAAGGGTTCTCCACTGAGATATTACATAATTAGAGAATTACTCCACCTGAATCCTCCCTATAGAACCCAACATTCTAAGCTCTCAGCCATGATCTCCCCCTCTTGATTCACCCCATACTAGTAACCACTAGAACTTCTAAGAGAGCAGGCCTATTGCCACAGCCACCGATCAGGGACACTCTACTCTCCCCCAACCCCCTCTCATCCCACAATTGAGAAGGCATAGCCACATTGCTTCTCAGCGATGAAAGGTGGTGAATTGGATGAACTATTATGTTGTTGTTATATAATACTAACAAGGCATGTATGTTAACCACATGTCAACACTGTTTTAGTTTATGTTTTTGTTCTTTGTACAGGTCTAACTCCATTTGCTCTGGGAGATCTGCGTTTCCACCAACCAATACCTAACTATGAGTCATATTGGCATGCAAAAACAAGGTGACAAGCAAATATGGCCACAGTAAAAGTTGCAACATTCAACGTTAAGGATCTCAACACACCACAGAAGAGGTCTCAAGTCCTCACTCTACTAAGTCCCAAGCCTGTATATGCTATCTACAAGAAACACACTTCAAACATACAAAGAAACCAAAACTACCTAAACACACATTCCAACACTGGTTCCATAGCACCTATGACAAGGCAGCGAGGGGGTTACAATTGCAATAGCCAAAAAGATACAGTTTGAACATATTTCTTCTTTTTATGAAAGCGAGGGCAGATTCTTATTCATAAATGGTCTCTTAGACAACACTATAGTCAGACTAGCCAATCTGTATGCATCGAACACAGGTCAAAAAGACTGGTTAATAATGACAGACAAATTACAAAACTTTGCAGAAGGTAGGATTATTGCAGGGGGAGATATCAATGTTGCCTTGCATCCTATCCTAGATTCCTCAAAAGGAACCTCAGTCCACTCACTTCATAAGTGACACTGTGGTGTATAATGCGCATATCTGTACTATTAGGTGCAGATACGCTTCCTGCATAACATCTCACTTAGCTTTGATTCTATATTGGTATCTACCAATAATTTGCTGAGACATCAAGGATCGCCACACCGCACATAGGATATCATATGGTGAATCACAGCATTCCGCTTTGGATGTCTGTTGGTAAGTATGTTATATACCTATGAGTTTGATTGTTCGTGATGAATGTGTACTGGAAGAAGATATTAAGGCTCACATCCCTATAGTGTATATGCATATCTGTAGGTGGTATAAGTCCATTATGTTGACATCATATCCATGATCACTTGAAAATAGACATCATATACACTCACCGGCCACTTTATTAGGTACACCTGTCCAACTGCTCGTTAACACTTAATTTCTAATCAGCCAATCACATGGCGGCAACTCAGTGCATTTAGGCATGTAGACATGGTCAAGACAATCTCCTGCAGTTCAAACCGAGCATCAGTATGGGGAAGAAAGGTGATTTGAGTGCCTTTGAACGTGGCATGGTTGTTGGTGCCAGAAGGGCTGGTCTGAGTATTTCAGAAACTGCTGATCTACTGGGATTTTCACGCACAACCATCTCTAGGGTTTACAGAGAATGGTCCGAAAAAGAAAAAACATCCAGTGAGCGGCAGTTCTGTGGGCGGAAATGCCTTGTTGATGCCAGAGGTCAGAGGAGAATGGGCAGACTGGTTTGAGCTGATAGAAAGGCAACAGTGACTCAAATCGCCACCCGTTACAACCAAGGTAGGCAGAAGAGCATCTCTGAACGCACAGTACGTCGAACTTTGAGGCAGATGGGCTACAGCAGCAGAAGACCACACCGGGTGCCACTCCTTTCAGCTAAGAACAGGAAACTGAGGCTACAATTTGCACAAACCAAATAACAATGGGACAGGCACTACCAATATCTATCGGTAAGATATAGTCCACGTATCCCAAGTGTGCATTACGTCACCAAGGGGGAGAAAACAGAGAGGATACGTATATTGGACTGAAATAAATATACAAACTTTATTATTGCAATTACATATACAAATGACAACAAGACCACATGGATATAAAAACACTAAAACCTGCACCAAAACAGGTGCAAAGAACCTCCCAGGATCTGCATATCCTGGGCTCCCCAATCCGGTGCAAAGAACCTCCCAGGATCTGCATATCCTGGGCTCCCCAATCCAACTGGCCAACAAGCATAGAAAATATACAATGTATAGCAGTAGTCACTAGATATGACTAAGTAAACAATAGGCTGTAGAGCAACATGTATGGTTAAAGTGATCAGTGCAAAACATATGCAAGAAATAAACAGCCTAGTGTGCTAACTGCCCGAGAGCCCAACATATACAATACCTAATAGGTCCACATGGCAAGGTAAAAAAGGGGCAAAAAGGCACGGCCAGACTGGGGGGAGAAAAAGGAGCGAACCCCACGCGTATCGTCACCCGCTCCGGTGACTTCCTCAGGGGTGTGTGTATTGGGGATTGGGGAGCCCAGGATATGCAGATCCTGGGAGGTTCTTTGCACCTCTTACCGATAGATATTGGTAGTGCCTGTCCCATTGTTATTTGGTTTCGGTACTGGCATAACCTCACCAGGACCTTCCACCCTCCTCTCCAGATCCCATCGTCATCCCTGGTGTTAGTGAGCTCTGACATTAGGTCACAATGTCTCCTGAGCCAGAGCGCAATATTTTTGCAGGGGCCTAGCTTTATTCCAGAAGATAATGGAAGCAGAAACAGTATCCGGCTTAGAGATGGGGATGAAGCTGACTTTATTCCACCCCTCAGCATCTCTGACCCTGGAGAAATTTGCCCAAAACTGGTCTAGGTTGCACATTAACTTAAAGCTAATATCATATCCCTGGCGGTCTGGGAGATTTATAACTGCCAGGATGTCACTTGGTGAGAAACCCATCTGGTCACACAGCAGCGATCTTACTACAAACCTCTGGTCAGGTAGGTCTTCCTTGGCCCCTATGTAAACCTGACCACGTTCCTCCTCTTAAAAACCTGACTGGTGTAATTTGAGCCAGACATAGAGGATGGTGCACCAAGGCTCCCGGCATTACCAGAGGAGGCCTGGTCAGGACCAGTACCACGCTGTGACTGAGGGCGCTGTGGGGGCTGTTGAGCACCTGCAGTAGTGGGGTCTAGACCAACATCAGGAACTAAAGGGAGTAAGTCCTGAGCACTGGCCTGCGCTACCTCCTCCCCACCATCAGCCTCCATGTCCCCAGCCTCCATACACTGCTTTGACTGCTCCAAGGTGAAGCTCCTACCCCTGGAAAATTACTACACACAGAGGAATCACCAATGCAGACACTGGGATCAGACAAAGAAATCTCAGCGATATCACATACAGAAATCTCAGCAGTACAAGAAACATTACTATCAGCTAGGGGTCCCATCTGCTCCAGAACTGCCTCAGTTTGGGTGATGTTGTCTGCGAGCTGCTTGCCCAGTGTGGCCAGTTTCTTGTCCAGGAGCTCGTGTCTCTCAGGGTTCACTGCCTTCAGCTTGTAAGCGCAGTCAATGTTTTTCTGCAGCAGCAGCTTTTGTTTCTTTAGTCTCTCCAGTCTTTAAACCAGCGCTGGGATCTGGTCAGCCAGGCGGAGCTCGGGTGCACTCTCAGCCACTGGACTGGGAGAGGCTGCAGGTTGGTTACCTGCTGAGGGTAATGACTGGCTGGTGGGCTCTGGCACGCTGTGGCTGTTACTACTGGGGGTCTATAATTGGGACTGGGTCCCGCTTTCCTTCCAGTGACAACGCTGGTGGCAGCTTGAAGTCTCCCTGCTGGTCTCACCTCAGACTCCACACATTTTATAATCTTGTTACCTCCACTCCCAGACTGTTTCCTCTGAGTCCGGATCAGGACAGGCTTCTCCAGGATGGTCTGCCTCTCTAGAGATGTCCTCCTGTCTGTAATAGAGACTGCCTCTGCTCCTGCACAACTTTCCCTAATGCCTGACCCAGCGCTCTGCTCTCATTCACTGGTTCTTACTTCTCTTTAACACTGGTGGCTGGTTTCCTCATACAGTTACTTACTGCTGCTTCTTGCTTTTCCACATCATTCACCCTACTCTCACAAACTCCGGTCTTCACTTTAGGATTTGCATCCTCGGGTTTTGGTATCTGAGAGTTTCTTCCCAGAGAAGGGCTTGGAGCCTGGGCCTTGCTTGGAGAAGTTGGCCCCGCCCTGGGCTAGCTCCAGGCATGAGGACCTCAGGAGCTCAGCTGAAACACAACCTCCCAGCAAGAGGGCAGTATTATAGTAGTTATATTCTTGTACATAGGGGGCAGTATTATAGTAGTTATATTCCTGTACATAGGGGGCAGTATTATAGTAGTTATATTCCTGTACATAGGGGGCATTATTATAGTAATTATATTCTTGTACATAGGGGGCATTATTATAGTAGTTATATTCTTGTACATAGAGGCAGTATTATAGTAGTTACATTCTTGTACACCGGGGGGCAGTATTATAGTAGTTATATTCTTGTACACAGGAGACAGTATTATAGTAGTTATATTCCTGTACATAGGGGGCAGTATTACAGTAGTTTTATTCTTGTACATAGGGGCAGTATTGTAGTAGTTATATTCTTGTACATAGGGGGCAGTATTATAGTACAGGCGGTCCCCTACTTAAGAACACCTGACTTACATACGTCCTCTAGTTACAAACGGAACTCTGGATGTTGGTAATTTACTGTACTTTAGCCTTAGACTACAATAAACAGCTATAACAGTTCTCACATGTGTCTATAATGAAGCTTTATTGTTAATCCTGGTTCTAATGACAATCCAACTTTTTTAAAATCCAATTGTCACAGAGACCAAAAAAGATTTGGCTGGGGGTTACAATAATAAAGTATACAATTCCGACTTACATACAAATTTAACTTAAGAACAAACCTACAGACCCTTTCTTGTATGTAACCTGAGGACTGCCTGTAGTTATATTCTTGTACATGGGGGCAGTATTATAGTAGTTATATTCCTGTACATAGGGGGCAGTATTATAGTAGTTATATTCCTGTACACAGGGGGCAGTATTATAGTAGTTATATTCTTGTACATAGGGGGCAGTGTTATAGTAGTTATATTAATGTACATAGGGGCAGTATTAAGTTGTGTTCTTTTAAAAAAGAAGCTTATTCCTGGCAGTATGATTTGGACAATCTATGTGGAGTTTAGTAACTCCACCCACATTACATGGTCACGCCTACTCGTTTTGACCCCGCCCACTTTAAATTCCCAGTCCGCCCCTGGGTGTGTGTATTTGTATATGTAGCATGTATATAGTATGTGTAGAGTTTATATGGTGCAGTGTTTATATAAGTGTGTTATGCATATGTAATGTATGTGTGCTGATGTCTGTGCAAAGTATATATGATATCTGTGTATTCTGAAGAATAACATACGGTATGGGGCCGGCAGCGAGGGTTTAGGTATATGGGGGAGGGGGGGGCGTTTCTAAGTTTCCACTGGGGCCCACTGGGGTCTTGTTACGCCACTGTATGTAATGCTGGGATGGACAGTGCTTCACACATTGAAGATAAACAATAGAGAAAAGACAACACAAGACAGATTCAAGTGTAGTATAATAGAGAAATTCATTAAGTGCTAGCTATTTAGCATACAGATCCGTGTTGATCATAGATACAAGTTCAGGATATTGTTAGCCCAATATTTCATCTGGAGTTGCCCTTAATTCCAAAAGGCAAGATAACAAAGTAATAGTGATACACAGAAATATGGACAATTTGATGACAGGCACTGGATCCCCATTATATTTTTACAGTTTACACCACAGTTTACACCTGATGAAGGCTCTAGTCTTAGTAATTTCATTGACAAAGCAATAGCCACATTGACTACCTTTTCCTACACCCAAATACTAGTAAATGGTTTTTCTCACTCTTTCTCTTACCTGAAACTATAAATTTGGGAATATAGTGCAGGTGGGAAGGGATAGTTCAGTTATCTACAGATTAATTACAGGCAGTCCCCGGGTTACATACAAGATAGGGTCTGTAGGTTTGTTCTTAAGTTGAATTTGTATGTAAGTCGGAACTGTATATTTTATCATTGTAACCTCAGCCAGAACTTTTTTGGTCTCTGTGGCAATTGGATTTTAAAAATGTTGGGTTGTCATAAGAATCAATATTAACAATAAAGCTTCATTGTAGACACCAGTGATAACTGTTACAGCTGTTTATTGTAGCCTAGGACTAAAGTACAATAAATTACCAATATCCAGAGGTCCATTTGTAACTAGGGGTCTTATGTAAGTCGAGTGTTCTTAAGTAGGGGACTGCCTGTATTACTGTTTCTGTTTTGGACTTTGCCCGTGCATTTTGGCTAGGTTTTGCTATTGTGTCTTGGGACTGTGTTCCTGTTAGTTTATTACACACTGTTTAATTGCAACTTTTTGCCTAAAAATGTGCTATATATTCGTTCAGAAAATGTTTTACTTTTCAACATTGCTGTTTTCTGTTTCTCAACTGTTGAAAACATTGATGCTCATGCACTATATTCAAAATGTCAAGCAGATTACACTTTGTGTCTCACTTTTTAAATCACAAACTTGAACTTGGTCACCAAGATTTGTTGGAAATCCCTGTAATAAATTTTGACAAACCAAGAGGGTGGTAAAGATTATGGAATTATCTAATGTTGTAACTAAAGAATAGTACTTAACTTTGTATTAAGTGTAAAATTATGTTGCTTAAACATAGTCCCAGGTCATAGTGTCCTCACACTTCATAAAATATCTTGAAAGCAATAAAGAGCTGCAATTTTAGGGGCTGATATTAAATACTGGATTCTTTCTTTCTTACCCAAATCATTATATATTCGTAAAAGAAAAAGTGATGTTATGAAATTCTTTACAAAATAATTCTGGAAAGCTTGAAACAACCCACAGGAATGGATTCCTCATTTCACCGACTTGTTCACACTTCATCATAGCAGCCTTTGTGTAGGGCCTCGGAAGGAAGTACTCAGCAGAGCTGCAGCAAATTAGATATTTTTATTATTAGAAAAATGCCTTCAAAAACCTCTAGATTTTACAATTTCAGTGATTTTACAATTTCAGTATCTGCTAAGTCTGCCTAAATGCACATTTGGGTTTCATCTATTGGGTATTATTTATTTATTCTAGAATTCATTATTGAGGAAACTACAGCTCAAGTTGAAGTTCAGCTTAAATGTATTTACACTTTGAGTAAAATTATTAAAAAAACAAGTTAAATTTAGTCATTCTCATGCTGATTGCTGTACATATGTTCATATTTAACTTTTCATTTTCATTCTTTTATTTTTAAATTGTATATTTGAATAGGAATACATTGGCCACATTCAATTATTCTAAAGATAACGACCTGGCTCAATATTTCAGATAGATTCTTCAATAGGCAATATTTGAGGGTAGAATTATACCAATGGTAATTTTTATAATTCTAAAATGCCTTGTTAAAATTCTATACAAAGTATAAATATAAATGATTACTAAGGCTAATTAACTTACTGGAGATAAAGAAGTTATGCAGAGGAAGCGAAAACTAAAATTATGCACTGGTTTGCAGAACTGCAGCAGAAAAAGACTTTTGGGTATTGAGGGTAAGGTAATTTGAGTCAACACAACATATTGTTTATACTGCACAGTGAGCAGCAAATTGAAATTGTATTAACCTTAAAGTGAAATTGTATTACACCTTCAACCAAAGGGCTACATTTAAAGTAGCTCCTTTCTCAGGCATTAATTTAAATAAAATGGTGTCTGTCACTGAAAAATGCATCACAACCTGCGAAAAATAAGGCTAAGGCCTTGCCTACTGAAGATAAAATCACCCAGGCAAGGTCAAACCCGCTCTCAGAAACATAACTAATGGAGAGACCCTGCAAGGTGGCACAGAAAAAACTTAGTTTGTCTCAATCAATGTCCTCAGTCATTGCCCTCCAATGACGTCGCTTAAAATTGGCCATCAAAGATGGTGGAGCCCATGTGCAGAGATGTTAGGTGCTGCTTTCTGACCTGACCACAGAACCTCAAAGATTACCGTAACTGATGTCAGTGCCTACTGTGGCAATTATCGACACGTGTCAGCTGTATACCACAGATGACACCTGCTGTGTATTGAGAGTGCTCGGTTTGTGAACTTTCTCCCTATACAACCTCAACCTTGCCAGACTTATTTTTACACAGGCCAGATATAAAAGGATTACATTGGTGCCCCAAGTGGTGTAATAATAACTTAAACTTACTTTTGTCCTTACCCCTAGAGCACTGATGGCGGACCTTTTAGATGCAGAGTGCCCAAACAACAACCAAAACCCACTTTTATGTCGCAAAGTGCCAACATGACAATTGCAGTAACCTATTGATTGTTTTAATCATATTGGCGTCCTGAGGAAACAGGAGACATTTGGATTGTACCTCATCTCCAGGGTCCCCTGAATAGGAAGAATCAAGAAACCCTAAGCAGGAGCTCCAACAGTAATCTATCTATGTCCGCACCTTATCGCTCCTCCTGTAGTCCTGGCAGCCAAGTAGGTGTCAATATAAAATAGCACTGAGCATGGTGCCTCCTGAGCTGTCTTGGACTGCAGGAGGAAGCCTTGAGTCCTATCTGATAAATTCTGTGCTGGGTGCCCACAGAAAGGGCTCCGAGTGCCACCTCTGGCACCCGTGCCATAGGTTCGCCACCACTGCCCTAGAGCATCTCGGTGCCTCCTGTTACTGCAAGCCTCTGTTTCTATAACAACGATGTGAGGTTAACATCACGCACCTGTCAGAGCCTTGCCAAGCCTTCTCCATACTTACTTCTTCATTCCGATAATTCTGGTACAGGTTTATCTTAGTTTCATTTATCAAAAGAATTTTATGCCTGAAATGTGCTTACCAATTTTGATGGCTTTTTTTGTCACAGTGTAGGCTGTCATTTTATTTACTGATACACTTTCTTACTGGAGAGTGTTCTTAATTTGGAAGAATGTTCGAAAGGGTTTTTCTTCACCATAAAAATTATTTACCTCTGTCTTCTTTGTGGACATCTAGGTCTACATGATTTTTTTAAGGTCTTCTTTCGCACAGCCTAATGATGGTCTCTTTCATTTCCATTGAGAACTATTTTGACCGCATCTTGTGGCTTCACAACAACAGCTTACAAATGGAAATGCATGGAAGAGATGAAAAAACAATAAGGTCTTGAATTGCGCTGCTTGGTAAATTCAAATTCTTATTTATTTTTCAAAGACAAATACAGGATGGACTACGCTTTTCGGGAACGAACCGTTCCCTTCATCAGGTCCAATAATATATTCTGAAAGAATATTTAACATAAAATTGCATAAGAACAAACGGTTTCAGACGTACATAGTGATTAAAAATAGTATAAGGTACATATATTATAATAATAAAAAATGGAGGGTTAAATGGATGCTTAAAATATTATTATGATTTAATTTATATACAAAATATAAAGTATTGGCCATTTTGTTATACATGAAAACCAAGTACAATGCATCAGTTCAATGGAGATAAAAGTTGCAGTAGTAGAGAATTTCCATTCGGTTCTTAATTAGGAGCGGAAATACATTAATAAGGTAGTACTAGTAATAAATTCATAGGTGACAGTAAAAAATAATATAATAAATAAATAAACATTCATAGATTAGCCTAAAAAATGAGATTGTATCCCTCCAGTTAGTAGACGTCGAAGTGTAGACAATTCTTATCCAATGTTTGATGAAGGGTAGTAGCCAGCTGTAGATAATGGAAATGGATGTCTAAATCCATTAGAGGGTGTATAAAGCCGTCTAAACAACAAGGCAGGGTGCTATTACCTGCCTACTTCCAAGTTCTGATGTCGTCTATGTAAGTAGAGATGCCTGAATGTGCATAGAGGGATTAGGTGATGGTAGATATTGCCATCAGAGGGATTGCAAACTGGAAAGTGTAGGTACTTACGGCGGGTTGGTGGAGAGGAAGTCCTGTGATCCATCTAGAACGCGTATGTGGCGCTCCGCTGGCAAGCCTGGAGTTAAATGCCGGCGGACGGCGGATTGCCAAGCGCCAAAATTTGGCGCGTGCGCCAAAAACAAAAACAAAAAAAACACAACATTTTTTTTTTAACGTTCTTTTTTTAGATAAGATTGCATGATGGTAAATGTGGTAGGAAGTTTTATTCTAGCAGGGTGAAGGATTGATAATATTAGTGATAAGTACAATGAAGTTTTTGGAAAATTAAATAGGTGAAGTATGTCATGGGAGGAATGTACTCGTATTGGAACTGAGGGGAGAAACGGGCATTTCGGATCCTGATGTGGTAAAAGTGTATTGTATACATAGAATATGGCTATTATCACGTTCCATCGCGATTCTTAAGCCCATATGGGCACATGGTGTTTAGTTAAAATCCAAAATTTTCTCTTTTGATGTTTTGGATAGACGGTCGTGTGATCATTAGAATGCTTTGTTCATGGAATTAGGCTTAATAAACCTATATCATTATTAGTGACTGTTGGTGGCAATGCCGGATACGCTATGTAGTTGATAACCACTCTTGAATCTTGCACCTGTGCGTATTGATTCTTTCCCTAAGGGTTTGGGTTGTCCTACCACATATTGAAGCTTACATGATTTACGGTGGAGGCTCTTCTATACGTAAGTGGGTGTGTGGTTGGAAGAATTTTCTCCAGGTGAGGGTCTTTGAGGAGGATGGCCCAATGTTGTTAGTTTTGTTATGGTTTTTATGGTGTTATGATCCGCACGTGTAGGTGGTAATGAAATTGGGTGCTTTTTTTTCGTTCGATGTGTCGTTTTTCTTTTTGGGTAACAAACCACTCCTTCTGGGACAGGCTCTTGGTTTTCTTGGTAAGCATCCTTAAGGATGTTTCTGGGGATATCCTTTTTCTCGGAACGTTTTGGAGAATTAGGGATTTGTTCTTTAAAGGTGTTATCGCTAGTACAGTTGCGTCGGATGCGTTTTAATGACTGTAGGGGACGTTTGTGAGCCAGCTTTTGAAGTGAGGCACTTAATCAAACTCCAAAAAAAAATGTTCACGTCCACTTTCTTGAAGTGGTGCAGGTAGAGAGGCCATTCCCCTGTTCGTTAACTGATATCAACAGATCTAGGAATTCGATTGGATAGGGGAGGAGTTCAGAGTTGAAGGTGATTACCCCGAGGAGTTGGAGTTGATGTCCGGGACAAAATCAGAATATTCTTGCTCGTGGCCGTTCCAAATGATAAAGAGATAGTCTATATATCTCCTGAACATTTTGATCTTATCGGCGTATTTGGAAATGCTGGTGATACTGGCAGCCTCGAATTCGCCCATAAGATGTTCGCATACTGGGTGCAATCGGGTGCCCATTGCCGTCCCGCGTATTTGATGGGAATAATTCTTTTTGGAATGAAATACATTGGGGCACATTCTTACTTACCCAGTCGCGATCCAGCGGCGGGTTCTCCGACGCTGATTCGTTCTTGCCGGGATTCAGTAAGGTCCGTGCGACCGATTATTCACCAAGTGTCGCTGCTGCGCCGAGGCTCCCCGAAGTTCACCTGCTTTTTTCTTGTATGTGAGTGCTGTTATCTTGCGCCCAATGGCTTTTTAAAATCCTGCGGTGTTTTCCGAATCCTTTGGTTGTCCGGCTGGCCACGGCCCCCACGATTTCTGTTGCGCGAAAGTCGGTCGCGATTGCGCCACAATCACCGTGAATATACACGCAAAGCGGAAACATTCGGGAAAAACCCGGCGGATTCGCGGCTGCGGACCCTTAGTAAATGTGTCCCATTGTGTTCAAGGATGAAAGAAATGGACTGTAGGAGGAAGTTTCTCTGTAGTGGTGGAAGGTTTGGGTCACGTTCTAGAGTATTCCGGACGGCTCGCTCCAAGTCTATGCGTGATATGTTGTAAAGAGAGGTCACGTCAAGGGTAAGGAGTTTCATAGACGGCTCCCAAACAAAGCCATCTAGTTCTTGAATGAGTTGAGAGGAATCTCTCAGATATGTTATACTCTTCACATAAGGCTGAAGGAAGACATCTACATATTCTGACACATTGCATGTCAGGGAGTTGACTCCCGATTTTGGCGCATGCGCAATCCAGCTGCCCGCCGGCATTTAACTCCAGACTGCCAGCGTGAGCGCCGCATACACAGCGTTCTAGCTGGATCACGCGCCCACCTTCTCTCCACCACCCCATAAGTACCTACACTTCAGTTTGCCATCCTCCTGATGGCAATATCTACCATCACCATTATCCTCTCTATGCAATTTCAGTATCCTCTCTTACATAGACGACATCCGAACCTCTTAGTAGGCGTAATGCACCCTGCCCCTTTGATTAGACGCTTATACACCTCCATAATGTATTACACATCCATTTCAATTATACAGCTGCTATACCCTCATTCAAAATTGGGACAAGAATTGTCTACCACTTGCGACGTCACTACACGTAGGGTGGGTGACTACATCTCATTTTTTCGCTATCCCTTTCTATGAATTTATTTATTTATTTATATATTGTTTTACTGTCCTGATGAATTTAATTACTCTACTACCTATTAATGTATTCCGCTTACCTAATTAAGAACCGAATGTAACTCTCTACTGCCACTTTTATCTCCATGAACCTGATGCATTGATTTGTGTTTCGTGTCATAATCACGTGGCCACACTTTTATCTATTTGTATATAAATTACATATAATCAAATATGTAGATAAGCAACCATTTAACCTCCATTGTTTATTTTTATTACGAAGTAGGTTGGTGGTACTTTATAAACTGATGAATTAAATAAAGGGGGAAAGTGGCACATAAGGTAGGGCCGAGGAAAAAAAAAAGGAGGGGGGGTGCATACTTATGGGGCAAACAAGAACAGAAATTGGTAATGGATTCTTAAATGCAATTTTATGTTAAATATTCTTTCAGAATATATTATCGGACCTGATGAAGGGAACGGTTCGTTCCCGAAACGCGTAGTCCATCCTGTATTTGTCTTTGAAAAATAAAAAAGAATTTGAATTTACCAAGCAGCGCAATTCAAGACCTTATCGTTTTTTCATCTCTTCCATGAACATATTGATCCGACACCTGCCAGTCTCGGTTTAAAGGTCAATTGCAGCAGCACAGTTAAGATATTTCTATGTACAAACCATTTCTGTAACCAGATTATCTCTTCTTATAACTATTGAATTGTATACATTGCCGGCGCTGTGTGCTCTTTTTCCCCTTTTTGGACAGCTAAATGTAAATGCACACCTGGAATCAACTAGAAAACGTTTACCTACTTGATTGATGGTGCATATTAAGAGCTGTAATTCCTTAACCCATCCCCCAATTAGGATGTGAATAAATTTGAATTAAAACTAAGTGTCTGCCCATATTGATAATAAAACTGAATAGTAAATATGCTGTCCAAATATTTCTCAACCTAACTATTCCATGTCACTGGAATTTAGGTAAAGGACAATTACCTCAAATTGTTCGTCAGTCCCTGCCCAAATCATGAATATGTTGTCCACCTACTGTAAAAATGACTTAATGTATCTGGAAAAAAATTATTCTCTTTAGAAAAGACATATTTATCTTCAAAAAAAGGCTAAAATAATACTGATGTAAGTGTAATCCACTGGCATACCCATGGCCATTCCATCAATTTGCTGAACTATTGTGCTTTAAGACAAATGAGATAGCTTTGCACACAAAGTCAATGAAATCACTATCTCTGTCAGAGTGTAATTCAACCTTATGTACAGCCTCTATACCTTATATAAGTGTGGTATTCTCATGTAGAAGCCAATTTGAACCCATCTTGCCAAACAACATTTCTAAGATAAAAAAGAAAATTATTAGTGTACTTTAAAGGAGTTTTCCCACAAATCAAAGTTAGGTCCTATCCACAAGATAGGGCCTAACTCGCTGTTCAATGGGGATCTCAGTGATGAGACCCCCACAGATCACGTAAACGAGGGGTTTGATGGGGTCCCAAGTACCTCTGAACCCTTGTCACTCCGAGAGAGTAATGGAGCAGTAGGCCGTGCATGACAGTTCTGCTCCATACATCTACATGGAGCCAGCAGAAATTGTTGAGAGCTACGATCAGAACCTCACCTCCTTTTTGCTTTTTAGTTTCCAAGTCTTTATTTATCTGTGATTTTAAGGAAAAACATTTTTAGGTTGATCTTTGTATGAATGGATGATGCTTACTGAGAGCGGGATGAGTGTTTCTTCCTGGCCCGTAGTGGCATTGTAGGTTGTCAAGGAAATGACATTACACCTATTGTACGTAAGACAGGTGCGGACGCCGAGAAAACAGGGCTAGAGAAAGCACCAGTGCCACCCCCTGCCTCCACATTCCTTCTGTGGCTGCTTACTTATGCTTTAATGGAACGGTAAGAAACAGAAGATTTTATTTGGTGAGTGCCACTCATTATTTCTGTTCTCATTTGATGAATACTAGATTTTCTTGCTACTATAAAGTTAAGCACCCCCAAGACTATTCACTTCCATCTCAGCCTATATGGATCATTACATCAGGATAAGGAGTATAGGATGGTGCCCCTCTTATTTCTATGTGAATGTAGATTCAATACTTGTTTGACTTTTATGAGAAGAACACATTTGTGTAAATTCCCTTTATGAAGATGGACACAGACCCTGGGAATATGGCAAACATTGAGATGGATGACAAATGCAGCCTTGCAAACAGGAGTGGAGGAAGCAGTTTTTTTTTAGCTCAATGCAACCTTAAAGATGAATTACAGGTGCAGAGCACAAACTCCTTGCTCAAAGGATTTTAACCTTGCAGAGCGCAAGGTCAGGATCTTTTGGACTGTGAGTACATTGCAATCATATTGTATTAGTCATCGAATACCTCGGGGATTGAGAGTGTTTAAAGAAGCTTCACAATTCAAAGATGATCTGGAATTTCTGGCAGAATGGAAGCACACCTAGATCATTCCTTTAAATGTTTAATTGTAACAGAAGATTTGTGCAAATCCAAAGTTGTAATTACAGACAATATTGACCGAGGATCAATTTAGGAATTTTTACAAGAAATTGGATCATCTACTCCCTGTACAGCCTGAAGGAAAAGATCACAAATTAGCTAATTTTCAGAATATCTTTAGAGAAAAGTGGAGATTTGGAGCGCTCCACGTACTGTGGCTTTTCCAACACTTATTTTTCAGAAATAAATACTATGGATGTATGATTTAACAATAAGAATTTATCAATAAAAAAATAAGAAACCTTGAGGTACGTGTTTCAAGGCCCTTTTCTTGCCTCTTTCTCAAGCTAATTAAAAGGTAAAACGTGCACTGACAGTAACCAGCTTATCTATTCCAGAAGAAACAGCTGTAGACAGCACAGTTTCAACCGAATTGGTCTCTTCACTACAGCTTATTGAACTGGTTTGGCAGAGTGAGGGGCTAGTTACTAGGGTAGGGAAGTAAGAGTTATCCTTATGGAGACTGCCAATTAAGACCACCTTGTAGAAGTGTGGAGACTTATAGCTATGGATGCTGCACTAGGGGATTCTGGGAAAACAAAAATACATTTTTACAGGATAATTTCTACAGAGAATCATTTTGCCATCTACATTACAGGGTTATTCCCATTTCAGCAAATTAATGTTTGTATAATGAAAAATTATACAATTTTCAAATATACTTTCTGTATCAATTCCTCACAGTTTTCTAGATCTCTGCTTTCTAGCCTTCTATAGAAAGCCTCTATGTTTACTTCCAGTGGATAGAAATCTGACCATGGTCACACAGGTGCACAGTTCATTACAGTCACAGAGAGTAATCAGAGCTGTGTGTTATAACGAGCCGCTTACCTGTGTGACCATGGTCAGATTTCTGTCCACTGGAAAAAAGCAATTAAGCTTTCTATAGAAGGACAAGCAGATATCTAGAAAACCTTGAGGATTTGATACAGAAAGTATATTAGAAAATTGTATAACTTTCCTTAATTCAATGAATACAACTTATTTGCTGAAATGGTAATACCCCTTTAAGTCCTTTTTACTGTATGTGGATGTCATATTTATGATTTGGTCAGGTACTGACCAATTGCCCAAAAGTACATATAGATAGTGGCACAAAAAATGTTACAGGGTGTTGGGTGCCAGGTGATAAATGTATAAACAAAAGGAGAGTTGCACTTTTGAGTATTTATTAGCTTAAATTGTTTGACAACGAGTTTCGATGCTGGACCAGTGTCTTCATCAGGTTGAGGTTCTACAAAAATATATATTACCGCTCAAAGGTTTGGGGTCACTTAGAAATTTCCTTCTTAAAAATAAAAGCACATTAAATGAATAATAAATACACTCCGTACATTGTTAATGTGGTAAATGATTATTCTAGCTGCAAATGTCTGGATTTTAATGCAATATCTACATAGATATATTTAGTCCCTTTCCAACAACCACCTTTCCAGTGGTTTAATTATGCGAATGATACCTGAGAGGGGGACCGGGGGTTAGGTGATCAGTAGATACAGGGCTGGATCAAGGTTGGTGGGGGCCCCTGGGTGCAAAATCTGGTGGAGACCCCAACTGAATGCAGCATACATAAATGTCCTTCTGCCTAATATGTACTACCCCTACCCTAATACATCTATATATACAGCTGCCACACCCCCAGTAATACATCTATATATACAGCCGCCACACCCCCAGTAATACATCTATATATACAGCCGCCTCACCCCCAGTAAAAATGCTTCCAAAAACCTCTAGGATTTTCACAATTTCAGTGATCTGTTAGTCGCCTCAAGAACATTGGGTTTCATCTATTGGGTATTATTTATATTATTCTAGATATTCATTAATGTGAAACTAAGCTCAAAGTTGGTGCACTAATGTATTACATTGATGTAAAATTATTAAAAATAAAAACAGTTTAAATTTAGTCATTGTCTCATGTGATTTGCTGTCCATATGTCATATTAATTTTTCATTTTCCTTTTTAATTTTATATTGGTAGATTTGAAAGGAAATACATTGGACACATGTCAATTTATTCTTCTAAAGATAACGACCGCTGGCTCATATTTCAGATAGATTCTTCAATAGGCAATGGTGTTTGAGGGTTAGCACTTGTTTTTACCAATGTATTGGTAGAATGTTTATATAATACACGTAACAATGTTTTGTAAAAATTCTTAGACAAAGTATTCTAAACTATAGAATGATTTCTACGGCTAAGAGAACTTATGAGAGATAAAGAAGTTAGGCAAGTGGAGCCGGAAAACTAAAAATTTTGCAACTGGTTTGCACCACACTGCAGCAGAAAGAAAGACTTGGGTATTGAGGGTAAGGTTAAGGTATTAATTTGAGGTCAACAAACATTCTTGTTTATACTGCACAGTGAGCAGCAAATGAAAGTTTGTCTTAACCTTTAAGGAGTGAAATTGGATTACAGACCTTACACACAAAGGGCTACATTTTAAAGTAGCTCCTTTCTCAGGCATTATTTAAATTAAAATGGTGGTCTGTCAGCTGAAAAAGGCATCACAACTGCGAAAATAAGGCTAAGGCCTGCCTATGAAGATAAAACACCCAGGCAAGTTTTTTTTCAAACCGCTCTCAGAAACATAACTAATGGAGAGACCATGCACTAGAAGTGGGGTGGCACAGAAAAAACTATAGATTGGTCATCAATCAATGTCATCAGATCATTGCGCTCCAATGACGCCGATTAAAATTGGCCCCAAAATGGTGGATAGCCATGTGTCAGATGAAGTAGGTAGCTGACTTTCTGAACCGACCAAAAGCAACCCTCATACGATTATGCTCTGGGAACTAAGATGTCAGTGCCTCCACCTGTGGCGCTAGAATTATCGACACGTTTATACCTGGTGTATGACTCGTTGGTTGTCGAGTAATTTGCTAAAGGATAGGCTGTAGAGGGACCCAGCGTCAGGCCGAGGCTGTATACCACAGAGAGACACCTGCTGTGTATTGAGGAGTGCTGTGTGTTTTGTTTGGAGAACTTTCCCCTATTACAACACTCAAACCTTGCACAGACATATGTTTACACAGCGGATATAAAAAGGTACATTGGTCCCCAAGTGTTGTATTGTAAATAGGAGTAACTTTATAATCTTCTTTGTCCTGTTATCCCCTAGAGGCACTGGATGGCGGAACTCATTTTGTAAGATTACAGACGTGCTTTCCATCCCGCACAACAGACAACACAAAACCCCACTTTTATTGGCGCCCCCAAGGAAGGTGCCAACATGACAATTGCAGTAAACATATTGATTGTTTTAATCATATTGCGGCCTGAGGGGGGAACACAGGCAGACCATAATTTTTTTTTTTGGATTGGACCTCATTCAGGGTCCCCTGATAGGAAGAATCAGAACCCTAAGCAGGAGGCCCAAACATTAATCCGATCTATGTCCGCACCTTATCTCCTCCTGTAAGTCTGGAGCCAAGTAGGGGTCAATATAAAATAGTACTGAGATGGTGCCTCCTGAGCTGTCTTGGACTGCAGGAGGGAAGCCTTGAGTCCTATGATAACTTCTGTGTGGCGTGCCACAGAAAAGGGCTCGCCACCCCTGCCCTAGGATCTCGGCCTCATGGTACTGCCGCCTCTGTTCTATAACAACGATGTGAGGTTAACATCACCACCCGTCAGAGCCTTGTACCAAGCCGTCCCATACTTACTTCTTCATTCGTAATTCATGGTACAGGTTTATCTTAGTTTCATTTATCAAAAGAATTTTATGCCTGAAATGTGCTTACGAAATTGTGATGGCTTTTTTTTGGCACCAGGTACGTCATTTGATTTACTGATACACTTTCTACTAGGAGAGGTTCCTTAATTGGAAGAAAGAATGTTCGAAGGGTTTTCTCACCATAAAAAATTTCAGGTCTTCTTCGTGGACTGGTCTTACATGATTTTTTAAGGCGTCCTTCTTTCGCACAGGCCTATGATGGTCTCTTTCATTTCATTGAGAACTATTCTTGACCGCATCTTGTGGCTTCACAACACAGCTTACCAAATGGAAATGCATGGAAAGAGATGAAAAATAACAATAAGGTCTTAATTGCGCTGTTTGGTTAAATTCAAATTTTATTTATTTTCAAAGACAAATACAGGATGGACTACGCTTTTCTGGGAACGGAACGTTCCCCTTCATCAGGTCCAATGAATATCTTCTGAAAGAATATTTAACAGAAAATGTTGCATAAGAACAACGGTTCAACGACGTACATAGTATTAAAATAGTATAAAGTATATAATTATAATAATAAAAAGGGAGGGTTAAATGGATGCCTTAAATATTTCTTATGATGTTAATTTATATACGCAAATAGAATAAAGTGTGGCCATGTGTTTTATGACATGAAACACAGTACCGATGCATCAGGTTATGTAGAGAATAAAAGTGGCCGTTAGGAAGTTTACATTCGGGGTTCTTAGATATAGAAGCGGAAATACATGTAAATATGGGTTATCAGTACGTAAAGTAGATAAATTCACTTAGGGGACAGTAAAAAATATATAAATAAATTCAATATGTAATAATTTTCGATTCACGATATGTCTAGCGGAAACAATGAGCTTGTAGATCGCCTACAGTTATATCGTAGTACGTCGAGAGTTTCTTCAAGTGGGTAGAACAATTCCTTATCCCAATGTTTGCCATGAAGGGTAGTAGCAGCTGTAGATAATGGAAATGGATGTCTAAATCACACCATTATGGAGAGTCTATTGTGTGTACTTACAAGCGTCGTCCTAAACAACAGGCGGGGCCGGGTTCTACCTGCTACTTCAGAGTTCTGCTGTCGTCTAGTAAGTAGAGGATGCCTGAAAACTGTGCATAGGAGGATTAGGTGAGGTAGATATTTGCCATCAGGAGGGATGGCAAATGGAAATTGTGGTACTTACGGCGGGTTGGGGGAGAGAGGAAGGTGCGCTGTGACAGCGAACCGCGTATGTAGGCGGCCTACGCTGGCAAGCCCGGGAGTTAAATGCCGGCGGACGGCTGGATTGCGCAAGCGCCAAAATTTTGGACGTCGAGTGCGACACAAAAAAAAAACAAAAAAAACGACACATTTTTTTTGTTGTTTTTTACTTCTTTTCTTCAGATAAGATTGCAATGATGGGTTAAACGCTGTGGTAGGAAGTTGGATTCAGCAGGGGTGCTTAGGATTGATGACTATTAGTGAAACAGACCGCAGATTGGACCATCTAGAATGAGGTGAAAGTAATTATCGCACCACAATGGGGACATTACTCGACATATCTGAGGACTGAGGGGAAGAGACAACGGGGACAAGTCGGGATCTGGATGTGGCTACAAAGTGTTTAGATAAAAATATAGATAGGCTCTTATACACGTTCCGCGAGTCAATTAGAGACCCGACAGGGGCAACATTGTGTTTAGTTTAAAAATCCCAAGATTTTTCTCTTTTGATGAGTGGGATCGACGGTACAAGTGGTAGAATCATTAGACTTCTGTTTGCAATGGGATTAGGCTTTTAAAGACCTGTATATTATTATGATGTTGGTGGAATGCGGGGATAAGCTGTGTAATTGAAACCACTCTAATCTTGAACTGGCGGTGATTGATTCTTTCCCTAAAGGGTTTGGGTTTGTCCTACCTACATATTGAAGCGGACAGGGACATTGAAAAAGATAAACGACAAAGTCGATTGAGCAGTTCATAAAGGTAGAACGTGACATATTTCACCCGGGGTGCTGTGAGGAACGAAAGTGCTCGGACACGGTGTGAAATGAGGTGTGAGTGTGAGATGAGGTGGTGAGATGATTGCAGCGGTGTTGTTGCATCTATAGATTCCTGTGAGATTTGGAAAATAGAGAGGTAGGGGTACAGGAGTGTTTCTAGGTTTATGACGCAGGCCTGTTGTGGGGCTATATCGTTTTTACGTCGGGGGCTCTCTATACGGGGTAAGCTGATTGGTTGTGGTTGGAAAGGGTTTTCATCCAGGTGAGGGTCTTTGAGGGCGGATGGCCCAATGTTGTGTAGATTTTCAGGATGGTTTTTACTTATGGTGGTTATGATCCGCACACGTGTAGAGGATGGTTTCGGTTTGTAATGAATGGGTGGCTTTTGTTCGATGTGTCGTTTTTCTTTGGGGTACACAAACCACTCTCTGGGACAGGTCTTGGTTTTCTGTATGGTAGACGCTATCCTTAGGATGTTCTGGGATATCCTTTCTCGGAAGAGGAACCGTTTTGGAGGAATTAGGGATTGTTTTCAGGTGTTTATCGCTAGTACCGTGTCGTTGGCATGCGTTTATAATGAGTAGGGGACGTTTGTGTAGCCAGCTTTTGAAGTAGGGCGCACTATCAAACTCCAAAAAAACTTGTTCACGTCCACTTTCTGAAGTGGGTGCAGGTAGAGAGGCCTATTCCCTGTTCGTTTAAACGATATCAAAGATCTATGAATTCGATTGATCGGGGGAGGAGTCAGAGTGTGAAGGTTGATTACCCAGGATGTTGGAGTGAAGTCCGGGACGAAAATCAGGAAATATCTCTCCTCGTGGCCGTTCCACACATGATAAGAGATAGTCTGTATTCTCTGTGAACATTTTGATGCTTATCGGAGATTTGGAAATGTTTAAGGTGATATGGGCAGCCTCGACATTCGCACCAGTAGATGTTGAATAATGGTGTGCGAAGTCGGGGTGCCCATTAGCGTCCCCGCGTATTTGATGGAATATATTCTTTTTGGAATGAAAATACATTGGGCACATTTTACTTACATGGTCCAGTAGCGATCCAGCGGCGGGTTCTCCGACGCTGATTCGTGGTCTCTGGGCAGGATTCAGTAAGGTCCTGGTGCGACCGTGATAACTATTTCACGCAACGTGTCGCTGCTGCGCGAGGGTCGCTCGAAGTTTCACACCTGCTTAGTTTCTGGTGTATGTGAGTGCTTGATCTTGCGGCACCAATGGCTTTTTAAAGTCCGCGCGGTTTTTCCGAATCCTTTGGGTTGTCCGGCTGTCGGACCCACGGCGACCACGATTTCTGTGCGCGAAAGGACGGCTGCGATTGCGCGAACAATCCCGTGGAATGATCTGCGCAAAGCGGAAACTTTCGGGGAAAAAACCCGACGGTTCGCTGGCTGCGGCGACCTAGTGAAAGTGCCTATTGTGTTCCGGATGAAAGAAATGGACTGTAGGAGGAAGTTTCTCTGTAGTGGGGGAAGGTTGGGTCACGTTCTAGCGTTATTCCGGACGGCTTCGCTCCAAGTCTATGCGTGAATGTTGTAAAGAGAGGTCACGTCCAGGGTAAGGAGTTCATAGACGGCCTCCCAAACAAAGCATCTAGTTTGAATGATGTGAGAGGAATCTTCAGATATGTTATTACTCTTCAATAGGCTGAAGGAGACATCACCATATTCGATCACATTGCATGTCAGGGAGTTGACCCGATTTTGGCGCATGCGCAATTCCAGCTGCCCGCGGCATTAACTCAGACTGCCAGGTGAGCGCGGCATACAGCGTTCTTGCGGATCAACGCGCCCTTCCTCTCCACCACCCGCGTAAGTACTACACTCAGTTTGCCATCCTTCCGATGGCATATATACCATCACCATTTCTTCTTATGCAAATTTCGGTAATCCTCTACTTACATAGACGGACATCAGAATCTGAAGTAGGCAGGTAAAGCCACCCTGCCCTTGATTAGAGCTTTATACCCCCCCATCTGTATTACACATCATTTCATGATCTACAGCGGATATACCCTTCATTCAAACATTGGGATAAGAATTGTCGACCACTTCGACCGTCTATACCGTCAGGGTGGGTTGAAATACATCTCATTTTTTCGATATCCTTTGAATGCATGTATTTTATTATTTATATATTTTTTACTGTCCTATGAATTTAATTCCTGAGACTACCTATTAAGTTAGTTCCGCCTTCCGAATAAGACCGAAATGTAACTCTCTATGCCACTTTTAGTCTCCATGAACTGATGCATTGATTGGTGTTGATGTCATATCACGTGGCCACACTTTTATCTATTTGGATATAAATTAAAACATAATAATAATAATTTATTTTTAAGCATTCCATTGAACCTCCATGTTTTATTTATAATATATGTACTTTTATATATTTTTAATGAATAATGTACGTCTGAACGGTGATCTTATGCAATTTAGTTAAATATATTCAGAATATATTTCGGACCTGATGAAGGGACGGTTTTGTCCCGAAAACGCGTTAGTCCATCCTGTTATTCTGTCTTTGAAAAAATAAAAAAGAATTTGAATTTACCAAGCAAGCGCAATTCAAGACCTTATGTTTTTTCATCTCTTCCATGAACATATTGATCGACACTGCCGGTCTCGGTTTTAAAGGTCAATTGCAGCAGCACAGTAAGATATTTAATGTAGACAAACCATTTTGTAACCCAGATTATCTCTTCTTATAACCTATTTGAATTGTATACATTGCACGGCGCTTGTGTGCTCTTTTTTTTTTTTCCCCCCCCTTTTTTTGTTTGACAGCTAAATTGTAAATGAACACCGGAATCAACTAGCAAAGTTACTTATTGATTGATGGTGCATATTAAGAGCTGTAAGCCTTACACCCATCCCCAATTAGGATGTGAATAAATTTGAATTAAAAACTACGTGTCTCACCCTATTGAATAATAAACTGAATATAGTAAATTGATGTACAAATTATTTCCAACCATAACTATTCCATTGTTCCACTGGGGATTTATAGGTAACGACACTTGCCTCAAATTGTGTCGTCAGTCCTTGCCACAACTCATGAATATGTTGTCCACCTACTGTCAAAATGATTATGTATCTGGAAAAAAATTATGCTCTTAGAAAAGACCCTATTATCTAAAAAAAAAAGGCCTAAAATCAACTATGATGGGTAAGTGATAATCGCCATTGGCTACACCAGGCCATTCCAATCAAATTTGCCTGAACTATTGTGCTTTCAGACAAATGAGATAGCTTTGCACACAAAGGCAATGAAAATCACTATCCTCTGTCAGAGTTGTAATTCACCGTATGTACAGCCTCTATACCTTATATAGTGTGGACTGTATTCCATGTAGAACGGGCAATTATGAACCCATCTTGCCAAAACACATTCTCTAAGATAAAACAAGAAAATTATTGTGTACTTTAAAGAGTTTCAGTTTTCCCACAATCAAAGTCTAGGTCCTAATCCACACAGATAGGGCTCAACTCGCGTGTTCAGTGGCGCGGCGGCATCTCACGCTGATGAGACCCCATACAACGATCAGGCAACGCGGGGTTTGATGGGGTCAGGATAGACCTTGTCATCCCGACGAGGATCCAGTACACTCACGCATCTACCCATTGACTTCACTCAGTACATCTAAAGAGTGAATGGCAGCAATGTTTTCGTGGGACTGTCATGACGTCATAGATCCAGACACACCTACAGGACCTTAGCAGATGGTGTTACCAGATGTCGTCTGTAGATGAACCTCACTGCGCTTTTTGCATCGATTAAACATTAGTTTCATGTCTTATTGTACCTCTGATTAGACCAAACTTTGCTATGGTGATTGTATGTGTGATGTTACTGAGACGACTTGGGATGAGGTGTTTTCTCCTGGGACGCTGATGTGGTCACCATCTGTAGGTTGTAAGGAACAAGCGCACATTACACCTGATATTGTAGAGAGACGGTGCGGAGCCAGCGGAGAGAACAACGGGCTATGAGTTAGAAAGCCGCCACGTTGACACCCCCTGCCTTCCCACATTCTTTCGGTGTGGCCTGCTTCTTATGCTTTAAGGAAACTGGAGTAAGAAACAGAAGATTCTGGTGAAGTAATTTTTTGTCGTGAGTTGCACTCGTATTTGCGTTTATGATGAATGATATGCTATTTTTCTTGCATCTCATACCCAATGTTTAAGCACTTCCCACACGGGAAGCCGTATTCAATCTTGTCCATCTACAGGCTATAGGATCATTACATCAGGTAGTAAGGAGTATTAGGATGGTTGCCCCTCTTATTTCTATGTGAATGTGATTCTTCAATACTTGTTTGACTTTTATGAGAAGAACCACATTTGTGTAAATCCCTTTAGAAGTATGACACAAGACCCTGGGAATATGGCAAACATGAGATGGATTGACAAATGCAGCCTTGCAAACAGGAGTGGAGGAAGCAGTTTTTTTTTTAGCTCAATGCAACCTTAAAGATGAATTAAGGTGCAGAGCACAAACTCCTCTTGCTCAAAAGATTTTAACCTTGCAGAGCGCAAGGGAAGGATTTTTGGAAGTGAGTACATTGCGATCATGTTGTACTAGTCATCGAAATACCTGGGGATGAGAGTGTTTTAAAGAAGCCTTCACAATTCAAAGATGCATCTGGAAATTTCTGGCAGGAATGGAAGCACACCTAGATCATTCCTTTAAATGTTTAATTGTAACAGAAGATTTGTGCAAAATCCAAAGTGTAATTACAGACAAGATTGGACGAGTGATCAATTTAGGAATTTTTAAAAGACATCTTGATCATCTACTCCCTGTACGGCTAAGGAAAAGATCACAAAATTAAGCTATTTTCAGATATCTTTAGAGAAAAGTGGAGATTTGGAGCGCTCCACGTACTGTGGGCTTTTCCAACACTTATTTTCATAAATAAATACTATGGATGTAGATTTTAACAATGAAAATTTATCAATAAAAAATAAAAGAAATCTTTGAGGTACGTGTTTCAAGGCCCTTTTCTTGCCTCTTTCTCAAGCTAATTAAAAGGTAAATACGTGCCACTGAACAGTAACAGCTTATCTATTTCAGAAGAAAAGCTGGTAGACAGCCCAGTTTCAACCGAATTGGTCTCTTCACTACAGCTTATTGATAACTGGTTGGCAGAGTGAGGGGCTAGTTACTAGGAGTAGGGAAGTAGGGTTATCCTTATGGGACTGCCAATAAGACCACCTTGTAGAGAGTGTGGAGACTTATAGCTATGGCTGCACGCCTCTTGAGCGGAAGTTCTGGGAAAACCAAAAATACATTTTACAGGATTTAATTCTACCAGAGAATCATTTTGCCATCTACTTACAGCGGTTATTCCCATTTCGTCAAGCAAATTTACATTTTGTGTTAATGAAAAAATTAACAATTTCAAATAACTTTCTGTATCAATTTCCTCACAGTTTTCTTAGATTCTTGCGTTCTAGCCTTCCTATGAAAGCCTCTATGTTTACTTCCAGTGGATAGAAATCTGACCATGGGCTCACCAGGTGCACAGTTCCTTACAGTCACAGCCGAGTAATCACGCTAGGGTGTTATAACGAGCCGCTTACCTGTGTGACCATGGTCACGATTTTCTGTCAACTGGGAAAAAAGCATTAAGCTTTCTATAGAAGGAAAAGCAGATTTTAGAAAACCTTGAGGCATTTGAACAGAAAGTATATTAGAAAATGTATAACTTCCTAATTTATGAATATAAAACTTATTTGCTGAAATGGTATAATACCCCTTAAGTCTTTTTATTGTATGGGGATGTCAATTTATGATTTGGTCAGGTACTGACAATTGCGCCAAAAAAGTATATAATAGTGGCACAAAAATGTTTACAAGGGTGTTGTGGTGCCAGGTGTGATGTAAATTATAAACAAAAGGAGAGTTGTGCACTTTTGGAGTATTGTCTAGCTAAAATTGTTTGACAACGAGTTCGAGCTGGGACCAGTGTCCTTCACTCAGGTTGAGGTTCTACAAAATATATTTACCCGCTCAAAAGAGTTGGGGTACTTAGAAATTCACTTCTTAAAATAAAAGCACATTAAATGACTAATAATACACTCCGTACATTGTTAATGTGGTAAATGATTATTCTAGCTGCAAATGTCTGGATTTTAATGCAATATCTACATAGATATATTAGTCCCTTTCCAACAACCCCTTTCCAGTGGTTTAACTTATGCGAATGATACCGAGAGGGGGACCGGGGTTAGGTGATCAGTAGATACAGGGCCTGGATTCAAGGTTCGGTGGGGGCCACTGGGTGCAAATCTGTGGAGACCCCCACTGAATGCAGCAACATTAAATTTCTTCTGCCTAATATGTACTACCCCTACCCTAATACATCATCTATACAGCTGCCACACCCCCAGTAATACATCTTTATATACAGCCGCCACACCCCAGTATACATCTATATATACAGCCGCCTCACCCCCAGTAATACTCTATATATACAGCCGCCTCACCCCCAGTAATACATCTATATATACAGCCGCCTCACCCCCAGTAATACATCTACAGCGCACACAGATTATGCAGCGCTGCACAAAGAATGAGAAATTGGTCGGTATGTATACTGCCACCAAACCCCCAGCCCAGGACAGATGCCCCCCCCCTCCCCTTCACAGGCAGAGGATCCCAGCCCAGGACAAACCACCCACAGACAGAGAACCCCCCCAACCCAGACAGATCGGACACCCCCCCCTGTCAAGCAAGACCACCCCAGCGCAGACCCACTCCCCTCCCCCCAAAGACAGAGACCCCTAGCCCAGACAGAGACCCTTAGCTCAGTCAGATGCCCCCCTCCCCCTCCACAGGCAGAGACCTCCCCCCCAGCTCAGACAGATCGACCCCCCTCCCCTCAGGCAGAGACCCCCAACCCAGGAGAGACCTTGTCTAAAAACATACTTGGGAAGTTGTGAGTGAAGCATTGAGCCTGACAGGCAGCAGAGCCCTCCTCTCCCGTGCACTGCCAGCATGACAGCCGGCATATACAGAAGTCTGCATTTCCGGGCTCACGAGTAGGTCACGTGAGAATGTTATCCACAGACCTGTGATGCTGACAAAACACTGAAGAAGTCAGCGGATTGTCTCTGGCTGGGAGCGATGCTGCAGAACGCTTGCACATTGCTCCAGGCAGAGATAGTCAGTTCACTGTCTCCAACTAGGCGCTGGGATGGGGAGGCATGTGTGAGGAGGCACGCACCGCGGCTAGCTGTAACTAGCTGACCTGTTTGTTGGAGCGATGCCGCATCGCTTCCAGTAACAAAGAAACACAGTCGACTCAGGTCCGGGGTTGCCAGCGTCTGCTGCTGGCGCCGCAAGTCTGAAGCCGACTACATTTATTGATATTGGTCTCTGGTGGGGCCCACCAGGAAACAGGATGCGTGTGGGGCCTGGGCTCGTGGCCATGGAAGCCCCGCCTTACAATCCGCTCTGATTTAGACTATAACCGACCCCAGATCCCACGTTGGGGGAAGGGGAGTACAATAAAAAGACATGAGCGCTCTCTCGTTTGATATGTGTAAAGAGTGCTGCAAAAAGGTCTAAAAGAATAGTTAAATAGAGTTACTCTACCTTGATCTCGAACAACTACACGTGAGTGAGCGGATCCAGGTAGAAAGGAGAACGGCGCCAGGAATCCTTTATTTTATTCTACATGCACATGTGTTTGTGCTACAAGGTGAGCACTTTTAAACTGTTCTTTTAGACCTTTTGCAAACAGCTTTTACAATATCAAACGAGGAGAGCGCTCCTGCTTTTTTTGTCTCACTTCCCCCAACTGGAGATCTGGGGTCGGTATATCTACTCAGAGCCGAATTATAGGCGGGGCTCCCGGGGCACGAGCCCGGGGCCCCCACCATCCTGTTTCCTGGGTGGGCCCCCACCAGAGGACCAATATCAATAAAATGTATGTCGGCTTCAGACTTGCGGCGCCAGCAGCAGACCGCTGGCGCTCCCGGACGCTGAGCTGACTGTGTTTCTTTGTTACTGGAAGCGATGCGCATCGCTCCCAGCCAAACAGGTCAGCTAGTTACAGCTAGCCGCGGTGCGTGCCTCCTCACACATGCCTCCCCATCCCAGCGCCTAGTTGGAGACAGTGAACTGACTATCTCTGCCTGGAGCAATGTGCAGCAGCCATTCTGCAGCACATCGCTCCCAGCCAGAGACAATCCGCTGACTTCTTCAGTGTTTTGTCAGCATTTTTCTCTGGGCACCACAGGACAGCAAAACACAGGATGAAACACTGCCCGGGAAACACGGAGGGACCGCAGGTTAACACGGCAAACCGAGGGAGTTGCAGTGCGAGGGGAACAGACACTGTTCAGGAAATTCGCAACAGAGCCTTCTCTCAAGTGTGGGGGGCACAAAGATCCGGCAGGTTAGATGGGAGAGGCAGATTAAATAGGGCATAATGGTAAAATCCCCGCGCCCAATCAATGACGCGTGGCCCTTTAATTTTCTAACTGCCGCGCACGCGAGCCCTAGGAGGGGGGCGTGCGCGCAGAGCGGAGTGAGGACGGGACTCAGGAGAGGTGAGACGCGCTGGCGGGTGCTGCGGGGAGCGGGTGACGAGGGACAGTACTCCCCCCTTCCGGCTCCCCTCTTCATGGGCTGGAAAAAATATTGCAGAAGATCACGTCCCATGATATGTCCTCTGGCTCCCAAGACCTCTCTCTGGACCGAACCCCCTTCCAGTCGACTAAGAAGAACTGCTTCCCCTTACAGTCTTTCATATCAGGGTGTCCTTTACCTCGGTGTCAGTTAGCCACAGGAGGTAGGAGGAGGTACTGCCGGAGAACGTTCGTATGAACGCTTGATCAAGGTGACAGGAAGGAGTTCGGGTGCACATGGTGGAAGGAAGGCGCAACTTGTGAATACTGGATTAATAAGGGACAGGACCTCGAGGACCCAAGAATCGAGGACCGAGCTTGTACCGGAGTACTTCAGCACGGATGTACTGGAAGATAACCAGACTTTCTCCCCCCCGGAGAGAAGATGGGGAGAAGGTCGCGTCTCTTGTCGGCCTGGATTTAGTGCGAAAGACGCCCCCAGTAGAGTTAAGGAGTCTGTCTCCAGACGAAACTATGGTCCTGCACCAATTCTTTCACCGCAGGAACATCCGGTGAACTGAGGAGAGGGGTGGGGGCGTGGATTCTTCCATAGACAAATAAAGAATGGAGCTGCACCAGCAGATCTGAATCCAGAGGTGTAGGGAGAACTCTGCCCAGGGCACAAAGGGACCAGTCGTCCTGACGGGCAGAACAAATGACAAAGGTGCAGCCCAGACTCTGGGGTGACTCCAACTTGGACATTGCTGATCGGACAAAAACGGTCTGCACCACCAGATGACGGTATTGCCCGCGGAAGATGGAAGATCGTGAAAAAGTCCATAGCACGGGTGACCACAGGCGACTGGGATCGGCAATGGAACGAGACCACCCAGTTTTAGACGAGAAGGCTTATTTTGAGCACAGGGAGGTGCAGGACCCACAAAGTGCCCGAACATCTTTGACCAAGCAGGACCAGTCGTGGTTGTAGGGCCACGGAGCGTGCCACCAGGGGCCAGCCAGGGAGTAAGATATCCCCAAAACAAAAATCTCCTCCACGAGAATGGTCAGGACATAAGTCTGGGGGGGAAGGCCGAACGACTTCAGGAGCGGCTGCAACCAACTGTCTCGGAGAGGATATCTGAGGAACGGCTCTTCTCCAACATCTGAGTGCACGGGAAAGGGCACTCCAGCCTTGATATTCTCTCTGCTGGTCAGAAAGGGGATCAACAAGTTGAGCAGGGGAGAAGATAGTGACCAACGGGCTTGCCTGGGATTAAGACGTGTGGGCTGTCTGGAGATACGAGGTTCTATGATCTGTGTAAAACAGACTGGATCGCGAGCACCCTCCAAAGAGATATCGCCATTCTTCCAGGGCAAGTTGAAGCCAAAAGTTCCTTGTCAACAATAGAGTAGTTCTTTCCGCAGGAGAAAAAGTTTTAGGAAAGAAGCTCCCGAAGGTTCGGCACCTGGGTCTCTATAGGTAAATCCACAGCCCCCTGCACTGACAGAAGATGCGTCCACCTCCAGGATGATAAAAGGCTTCTCCTCTTCAGCTGCTGGAGGCAAAAGTTGGTATTGCGCCTTCCTGGTGAGTGCCACAATGGGAGCAAAGAGTAGCAATTGGAAATGATGAACTATCGGTTAGTAGTTTGCGAAGGCCCAGGAACCTTGAATGGCGCGCCCTCTGGATGTGGCCACTGCAGAATGGCCAGACAATTTGGTAGGATCCCTTGGAGACCCTGGCGGAGATGATGTAGCCCATCTCTCTGAGTAAGATAATTGCTACATATTGTACATGATTAAATAACGCTTCATTCTAGCTATTATTATTTCTTATGTCATTTCTGTGATTTTGTAATTATCCCATTTAAACACAAAAGACATATTTAAATTTAATTATGAATTTGAAACTGTACAGTTCATTTATATTTGCTACATATGATCACAATGTGGCAAATTATTTATTACTATATATGTATTATTCCTTCTTTATTATTGTATCATATTTATTATGGCGATATGATGCTTCCATGAAATACTAAGTATTATACTAATTATTAATTAAATATGAATACATGAAATACTAACATATTATTAATTACGAATAGATTATTATACATAGATCAATATTATTACTGTAATACATTTTATGATGTTCAGTTCTTGTTCATGTAGCTACATTGAATGTAAATTTATTATTTACTTGTTTATTATTTATCAATTCTGTTTCATTTTAATTTAATTTTATCCATTTATGTGTATTTGTCATTACTTTATTTCTGGATCATTTACTATCGCTCAAAACGGCATAAGAGTATGGCATGGCATTGCAAAAAGGAAGGATGGCCTTACATATCAAAATCCCTTTGACCTTGTACAATCTCCCACTTTACCGCACCAAAGCAACCAGACAATCACATACCCTCCACCATGCCTTTTTCAGTTTCTTTGTCAACACAATGTTCGTTGTGTTGATCCAAAAACCCTAAAACTAAGATTTGTTGTCCTTTACACTTTTTATTTTTCCATCGTTCCAGTGCATTGTGGGTTTTTTACCCATAGTGATCTTTTCTTTTATTAGCCAGTCTCAGATTGGCTTTTTCTTTGCCTTCTGCCCTGAAGGCCAGCATCCTGGAGTGATCTACTGTAGATGTTGACACTTGCGCGGTGGGGAATATTTAAAGGAAACCTACACTTAGAATGGTAGGGGTAAGCTGTAAGTAAGGCAGCAAGCGCTCAGGGAATGGTGCCTGGTATACTTCGTTTAGTGTTATAAACCGCAGTATTGCGGTTTTACAACCTTTTTAAACTTAGAGCAAGAGGGCTTGCGGCTGCGCACTCACACTCATGCGCGGGCACATAGGAATATGAGATGTGCGTGCGACCGGTCGCGCGCCAGACGAGCCGAGCCTCTCTGCTCTGTTTTACAATGTAAAACGCAATACCACGGTTTATAACACTAACGAAGTAAGTAAGACAGGCAACAGCTCACCTGAGTGATGTCGGTACTTACGCTACCCTGCCATCTAAACTGTAGGTTTTCTTTATGAAGTTGCCGTAGGACCTTGAGGCGTTGGTTCTCAAACAGAGTTCTAATCTACTTGTCTTGTTGCATAGTTGTGACGTGAGGCTCCAACATTCTATTTCTACTCTGGTTAATGCGGTGTGCTGTACAAACTGTAGCTCAACAGCTCAAAGGAAGGTCCGTTCTCTAGCTTCTCAAATCAACTGTTTTCAGCTGTGCTAGCATACTTGAACAAGGGTTTTTTAAAAATCAATTGCTTTTTACCAGTAAACAACGCCTGTTAATTAAACCACTGAATTCAGACATACGACTCTGCGCCCAGCACAGGAGCAGGATGAAGGGCGTTTCAACGTGGAATCAATTTCCAAGGACAGTGTTGCTGCGTCCATGATGGGTTATTAAATGCTACGGTTTCGGTCGGTAACCGGACCTCGTCCGCATAAAATTCATGACAAACCAGTGTTATATATAAAAGTATGAAAACGCGGCGCCGGTGCTGCTAGGTTCGTCAAAATGGTGACCCGGTTTTTATATCAACCGTTCCCGGGCGGCCTTGTGAATTCCCTAAACACATAAAAAAGATTCGAAAACCTTTGGTTATTGCTAAAATATACAGGACCATATTTACACTTCATGTACAAAATATTTTGCGGAGGTGACAGACTAGTTTGTATGTCTGTGAGTTACCGTATGAGGCGTAAGGGTCGCGTTTACCTTTGCTAGGCGCTGGATGTTGCTACGGAACGGCAGCGGGAACAAAAACTATTTACTACTAAAGCGCTGTTGTACAAGAGGGGTATAAGGTGATGGCGTTGCCAAGCGACTAGGATGCTCTCGGGAGACGCAGTGGAGCAAGGCGTGGCCTAACGTTCGTGTTGGAGATAACAGGTGTACATAACGGATGGATTTTTGTGATAGTGGTAGCGCGATATAATGCACCATGGCTGTGGCGGGGGTACGAAGTGTACCTAGGAAAATTTTTACCCGTCTAAATGGTGAGTGGGTTACCACGATTCAATAACTTCATTTAGACCGGTGGTGGATGAAGGGTATCCAACTTAATATCCAGTAGGATTCCCTACGATTAGTGTAGTTGTTTTGACTCTATTTCTATTTCTTGGGGGATCTGTCAACCTTGGACTGCTTTGATGGCTCCAAAATCCCTTCATGCTCAGATGTAGATGTTGAGAGCGTCTGTTTCAAGAACCCTGTTTTGTCTTATGCCTGTGGATTCAATGTACCTTAGGGGTTTGGATAGTCCTTCCGACGTATGAAGGGCCACAGGCAAGTCACCAGTAAATGTACATAATCTGTTGCGCCAGGACAGGGAGTTTTATCCTGCAGACTTCTCCTGTTGGGTTGGAGCGAATGATGTCGTTTTGTGGTGGATGATCTACAGCAAAGGCATTTCTTGTGCCCACACTTTGTCACCCCCTGTGATAGGGTTTTAGTATCTATTCTTCGTGGTCTCATTCTAATTTTGCTCGGTTGGCGATCATGTTTTAATCGATTGGTGCTTTTCTAAAAGTGGCTCCAGCTTGTTCAGAAATTATATCTTTAGAAAAGGGTCCATTCGCAGAATGCTCAATGTTTATTGAGTGTTTTTCTTATTTCCTGTTTCCTCTGTCGTAGCATTTAAAATAACCAGCTTGCCAGCAACACTGTCCTGTGGATATTGATTCTGCATTGATGCCACTTCATCCTGCTCAGTGCTTAGGGCTCAGAATCTATTGCTGAATTTATACCACTACCGATCAGTCTCCGGATCCAGGTAGAAGGAGAACGGCGCCGGAATCCTTTTTATTCTACATGCACCATGGGTTGTGAACAAAGGTAAGAGTACTTTTAACGGTCTTTTAGACCTTTTGCAAGCAGCTTTACTAATATCAAACGAGGAGAAGCGCTTGTTTTTTTGTTCTCCCCAAATGGAGATCATGGGGTCGGTATATCTAGATCAGAGCCGGATCTTGAGGCGGGGCTCCGGGGCAGAGCCCAGGGCCCCACCCACTGTTTCCTGGGGCCCCACCAGAGGACACAATATCAATTAATGTAGTCGGCTTCAGACTTGCGGCGCCAGCAGCAGACGCTGGCACTCCCGGACGCTGAGCTGAGTTTTTCTTGTTATGGAAGCGAGCGCGTCGCTCCAACCAAACAGGTCAGCTAGTTTACAGCTAGCCGCGGTGCGTGCCCCTCACACATGCCTCCCCATCAGCGCGCTAGTTGGAGACAGTGAACTGACTATCTCTGCCTGGAGCAATGTGCAGCAGCCAATTCTGCAGCCATCGCTCCCAGCCAGAGACAATCCGCTGACTTTTCAGTGTTTGTTCAGGATCACAGGTTCATGTGGATAACATTCTCAAGTGACCTCTGTTGAGCCAGGGAAAGCAGACTTGTATTGCCGGCTGTCAGCTGGCAGTGCACGGGAGAGGGGCTCTGCTGCCTGTCATGGTAAAATGCTTTCCCTTCACAGAGCTTCCCAAGTATGTTTTAAGACAAGGTTCTGGGTTGGGGGTCTCTGCCTGTGAGGGAGGGGGCGTGAATCGTCTGAGGTGGTGGGGAGGTTTGATGTGGGAGGGGGAGGGGGATACTGAGACTAAGGGTCTTTGTCTGGGAGTAGGTCTCTGTTTTGGGGGGGGAGTGGGGATATGTATGGGCGGGGGGGTATTGCTTGACAGGGGGGGGGGCTGTTGATCTGTCTGGGTTGGGGGGTTCGTCCTTCTGTGGGTGGGCTTCTGTGGGCTGGGGTTCCTTCTGCCTGTGAAGGGGAGGGGGGGGGGCATCTGTCCTGGGCTGGGGGTTTGTGGCAAGTTACTACCGACCAATTTCTCTTCTTTGTTTGCAGCGTGCTAATCTGTGTGCGCTGTAGAGATCTTACTGGGGGTTTGAGCGCGGGTCTTTGTAATAGAAGATGGATACCCTATCTATAATAAACCCCATTTTCAAATCTGACCCCTCAAACTTCGAAACAGCTTTAGGAATATTGTTAACCCCTTGTGAAGATTTTTTCATAGTACTAGTAATCCATTCAATATGGAGGTGAAATTGTAGATAGAATATGGTCAAATTTTGTCGTTGTTTTTTAAACGTTCTTTTAGCCCTAAAACTTTCATTATTTTCAAAGATTAAAAAGAGAGGAAAACCCATCATGCAATTTGTATGCAATTCTCCCGATTACAGACACACCCTTTCCTGACATGTGGCCGTTATTGTTTCTATGGGTGCCACAGCGAGGAAAAACGCAGAAGGGTAGGAGCACCTGAGCGCCAGATTTCCTATTGGCTGCCCTTTGTATAGGCGATAAAATTTTAGCTTTTCTTTATCGTATTAGGTGCCAATCTTGTGATGACCCTATTTTTTGTGGGATGATGAGATGAGATTGCTTTTTCCAGTGTACCATTTTGGGGGGTTGGTATCCCATATTGTTGAAATATATTTTTGATCAACTTTTATTGCAATTTTTTGTTGGGATTCAAATTAGTTAGAATTTTAGAAATCATCTTTTGGTGAGTTTTTTAGTTTTTCTTGAGTTTTGAGTTTTTTTTTTAACAGTTTTTTTTTCAACTGATTCATCAGTCGAGTTTTCAATAGAGTTCAATAATTAGTTACTGTTAAATACGGGTTGTATGTAAGGCAGAGTTGACAGTTCTTTCAGATGAACTGGCATAAGTTCTGCTCCTATATAGAGGAAAGCTCGCGTTAAGTCACAGTGCTCAGCGCTGCGGATCACGATATATTGGACACAGAGCACTAACAGGTTTAAAAGAACAACCCCAGGCTTCAGTTTCAGTAGTGATGATCCTACCAGTAGGTAAATTACGTATAAACTTCTTATAATAAGGGCAACTGCTTATTATTCCAATCATATCGGAAAGTCGGAAACCGCGGAGGAACCCGCAGGGTATGGTTGGAGGCAAAGTGTAGAGAGGATACAAGAGGAAATGGTTGGGAAGCGAAAAAGAAAAGGGGGAAAAAAGGAGTAAAGTGTAATAAAGGATGCCTCATGAGGAAAAGAGGAAAATGAGGTTGGAAGAACAAGGGGGAAAAAAAAGGACATAAAAACAAGAAAAAAAAAGAGTTAATAAAAGGGGGGAGGGGGTTACGGTACATTAGAATTATACATTGGGAACTATGTGGGATGTCGACCAATCTCGTTAAAATGGGATAAATGGAGTATAGATAACACCTGCGTAGCATAGCACCATTTATAATTCCCTTAATGAAATTGGTGGAGAACGTTACATATTATCACAAATTACACTATACTTTTGGTTATCAGGGGTATGTCGTTTGCTTCCGTTTCCCACTTATGGATCTATGGCAATATTGGGAAGCAGGAAACCGAAAAGATAAAAACATAGAAAGAAAATCAAGGAGTTTCCTTTGACACGTACTGAATTAAATAACGAAAGACAATATGGAACTAATTCTATTTAGACACAAAGAACATGAATTCCAAAGGGAATTAAAAACTACAGAAAAGCCCCTATCAAGAGAATTACTAGGGGAAGGTTTGAAGCAAGAAAAAGAAAAATGGGTATTAGATTTTTTACAAACAAATGATAGGCTTATGCGTAATGGTGGAAAAAATACCAAAATGGTTTACTCATACATTTAGATACAGAAATTCGTGGAAACAAAACTATGATTTTGAAATATAAAATTGGATGAGGAGTTGCTTAGGGGCTGCCCGACAAGGATGGGTAAAAGATTGTAATGTAGAAAAAGAGATTGTAACTTAAAAAAGAAAAAAAATAGAGGAACAAAAAATTGGGTAGGAGCTTATAGACCAGAATTAAATACAGAAGAAAGAAAAAGAAGAAGTTCCGATGCAACACCCAGAATATAAAATCATTGAAATCTTGAGGGAGGGGAAGGAAGAAAAAAAGGAAAAAAGAAAAGCCCAGGATTAAATTTTCATATATTTATTAAAACGTATTGCGAACAAAAAGTTTGTGTCACATAGTCACGAACCCCCACCACATCAGAACATCACCAAGAAGGAGAAATATACAGGATCGTACCAGAACAGCATCCAGAACTATATTCAGAGCACACTCACCAGACAAAAAATGATCCACTGGTCATCAACAGACATGCACAGATATTTAATTTATTAAAAACCATTCAACAATGCCAATAACACGTACACCATCTCAAACTCACTACACAACCAACGAGCAATACCAATAAACCCCCTTCGATCTACAATTATCAAATCAATATCAGACCAATATCAACACAAATGCAGACAGACAGAACCCCCCAATCTACACAATTACGGAGATATGCACCAGACCACGTCTATCGGGGAACATGAAGTCTGAGATAGAGTGCAGATGATCAGCACACGAGGAACAAATAAAATGTATAAGAGGAGAAGACCATGAGAAAGTATTAGAAGAAAGAAACAAACTTCCCAAAACAAAAGAGGACAGTTTCAGACAATAACTAAAGTTAGAGTCATTCTATTTTTAATTTAAGTTCGCCTCCACTTAGTAAAGATTAAAAAAAACTGAATAAGGTTTAAATATTTTGCCCGCCTACCAAAGATTGGATAATATTTTGAAACCTATATGGGATAAAAAATATGTTAGAGGAAACATTGTCCTATAGAACTTATTTATTAAAAAACCCAATACTAGATACATTGAACGACAATTATTATTCACGGGTGCTCCATGCCCCTCGCTGCCCGCACGCAAGCTACACCACTTACCCCAACATCGCTCCGGTCCTGCTTCAGCATCCCACGCGCACATCCTGCCTGCTAGGGCGCAGTACGGCAGCATTAGAGGTTTATTTAGTTTTTTTTTTAAAGGGCCAGTGCACCGCTGATTGTGTTTGAGCCCTTTGAGAAATATGGCCTTTCAGACCCGACTTCTTCTCCAACATCCTCCCCTACCAGATCTCCTGGCTCTATGCCGCCTGAGAAAGCTTGTGTCCTTGCCTGTGTACCTGGTGTATTGATCTCCAGTTGTGACCCCGACTTTTCCCTTTTACAGCTCCTCCACTGCCAGCCTGATGTTCTGCTTCGCTTCTGACCGCTGGAACCTTTGCTGACTGTCTGCACCTCCTGCCTGTCCCTGGTCATGAACCTGCTTCGTTCATCTACTTCGCCTTGGCGTGCCACCCCCGCTGACAAGTCGCACCATGTGCGAACAAAACCTGTGTGAAGAATGAACCAGGTGCTCACTTAGACCAGTGGTCCTCAGGTGTGCGCTTACAGGCATTGTCCACGTGATTGTCCAGTGGGTCTCCAACCTATCTCTGCGACCTGACATTTTAAACACACGCTATACTAGAAGCTACATCACAAAAATTCCTTAGAGAAATTGATGATGGAAAAGAAATCACCCACATTTTTTCAACTATGTCGAGTCTGAAAAAGAAATTAGAGGACTAGCATATTAGAACACTAAAACCAAAGATGGTACAACTGAAAGAGAAGAGACCGCAAGGCAATAAGAAGGAATTACCAGAAAAATGCAGAATTAACGATCCACCGGCTGGAATGGCTGTGGAATTGTTTATAATGGACAAAAATAAATATGAGTCGTGCAGACAATTAAAAGAACGCTCTTACAATATGAATTTTACCATCAGACCCAACCAATGGTGATCACTTAATTTGCTGGGCACATAACTGTCACAGTCTATGAGAATATCAGTGGGCTCCCTGGACCACGAGGGGGATAAATACTAGCCGCAACCACTGGGAGCGGAGTCTAAGTGACACTCCTGGGCCACTGGAGCAGCTGCGGGAGCTGCGGAGTCAATGGAGCAGCACTGCGGGAAGCTGCGGAGCCACTGGAGCAGCATCTGGAGCTGCTAGGATTGGGCGCCGCTGGATAGAAGCTGGGAGGAGCTGCGAGGCTGGGCGCCGTGGTGGAGCAGCTCTGGGAAGGGAAGCCTGTGAGGTCCTTGGGAGCCGCTCTGGGAAGCTATAGTAGTCATTGGGAGCACGCTCTGGGAAGCTACAGAGTCATGGGAGCAGCTCTTGGGAAGGCGGAGGTCACTGTGAGCAGGTCTGGGAAGCTGCAGAGTCCCTGGGGACACTGGAACCAGGCAGGAGGGCGGCGAGTAAGTAGCAGAACTTGAGGGTAGTTCAACACGAACTGGGATTTTTACAGGAACTTAGGATGGGTAACCATGTTTGGGTCACTCACTATCCCATAAAGGGATTAGCTCAGACCAGCGCCTCTCCAGTGAACAACAAGAAGAAAGTACAATGCCAACTTAGTGCGTTCGGGGGTGGACTGGGAGAGAGGTCAATTTGATGTTACAGGAGCATGTGGACAACAAAACTCCTGCAAAAAAATTGGGGTTTGCCATCAAATTTGTTTTAGGCATCAAAAATGTGGTCTAGAGTCTGCTGTCGAAAAACATGGCTGGAGACAGAAGCAACAGGAGGAGTGCAGGAGCTGCTGCTGAGAGGCAATAATCTGCAGGGTGGCAGAGAATTGTCCAAGGTTCTTTTTGGCAGCAATCTCTTGGACTGCTGGGCAATAGTGCTGGGAGGTCACCCAGCGCTGGTACAGATCCTTACACAGTCCAGGCTTTTGCAGAGATCATGACCCTTGGCGGAGTCCATGGCGGATTCTACTGTCACAGTCTATGGGAATAGTCAGTGTATCCCTGACCACCACGGGGGATAAACATACTAGCCGCAAACCGGGAGCGGAGTCTACGTGAACTTCTGGTCTTCGCCGAGACCGCCACAAAGCGGGATGGTCGTGTTGCGGCAGGGAGTCACCAGGTCGCTGGGGTGTGACTAGGCCCGCGGTGGCAGCCAAGGTAAGGCACGGGGACCAGGAAGATGCTGGACCACGGGAAGGCAGAGGATCATGGGAAGGAGGAACCACGGATGGCTGGCAGGACCTCGATGGCTGGCAGGACCCGGAAGGATAATGGATTACCGGACCGCCACAGGATACCAGGACCGCCAAGGATACCAGGACCGCCACGGGAACCCCACGGAACACGGGAACACCACGGAACACGGCAACACATGGAACACGGGAATCACAGAATACAGGGAGGCGTGTGTGGTGGAATCTTGAAGAGCCAGGCGCACGCGCCCTAGCATCGGTGGCACGCGGCCCGGAGGAACGGGCGTGGGACCGGACAGGATCAACATGGAGTCCGAGCCAGGTGACGTGAGTATGGACCCGGAGGAGTGGTGGGGACCGCGGCAGCACAGCGGACACGGGTGCCCAATCGAGTCGATCCGAGACGGATTGTGGGTCGCCCGTACATAACACTATTTGATTGAACATAATATAAAATTAATGCACTTAGCACAGAATAATATAAATAGAAAATTATAAAAAATAAAAAAAAATTGGGTAGGGTAGGATATAGATGGGATACGAGAAATCATACCCCAAATTAGAAAAAAATTATTATAGCAGGATTGTATAGAAAAATTAGCTAGTTTAAATGCTGTATATGAATTTAGAGATAATTCATATAATTTTTTTTAGGAAACACTATGAGAGGATATAATAAAAATAATTTCCATAAAACAGGGTCATAAAATTGGCATACTTGCACTTTTCTATGTCACTTGTAAATAATGCCATAAGCACAGTAAGTTAAATAGGATTTGGAAGCAGCAATGGGTTAGAAATACGTAGTTATCTGTAACGTATTATATTTAAAGCCTCTTTCATTGCATTACAATCGTTAAAGCTGTAGCAGAAGTATGTAAATATCCCGTTATTAAAGTATGTGAATAGTAATAATTGCACCTATCAAAAATAGCTCCAAAACGACCTGAAACTATTCTCTGGTCCAAAGAGCATCCTATCCAAGTCATGTCCACCAAGACCTGAGCAATCTAGCCGTGGAGGAGGGGAGGGAAAGAGTCTTCTCACTTCCCTTGGCTGGACTGCCATGAGGGGGTGGAGGTTGAACCACTCAAGTTGAAAGACTAATAGATTAAATGTGCCACATTGGTTGGCCCAGGTTTAAATAGCCAGGTCTTTCCTTTGTGGGACAAGCCCTCCTGGAGAAGTAAGAGTAGCAAGCGAAACAGATCGGAGCAACAGGATAACGGCAGCATGAGTGCAGAGGTAGAGATTTTCATGCAACTTTGCTGTGACTTGTGCATATTATAACCTATACCGTAATATATGTTTCCTATGTGCAATATGATGGAATCTATGAAATAGAGCCATAAGTAATCAGAGTATCATGCTCCCTCTTGCTACAATTGGTCCATCCCTCCAAAATTTGGGACTAATTTGTTTAGGTCTATGTGATGTTTTTTTTATGAAATCAACATGTTTGATATATGAGGAGGACTACCGTTGAGTATACAAAAATAGGAAAGAAGTTAACATTGGTGAAAACAATGATTATTCTAAAGAATTATCCCCGTTTTGCACAACAGCTTTTGAAAGAGGTATTACTAGATCAATCAGACTAGACTTATTTTAAGCCACCAGCAGAGAATCCCTATTTGGTACTAAAAACAAGAACCCAATAAACCCCAGGTAGACCACTAGTTTCAGGCTTACAGTCAATCACTTCCAATCTTTCACAGTATATCGACACATTCCTTCAGTCATATGTCAAGACACCCCTCTCATATTTGAAAGAAATAAGACACTCACAAATTATAAAAATTGTAGAAAACTTAAATGGGAACAACACTGGTTATTAGGATCTTTAGACGTAAGTTCTCTATAACACAATATTAAAAACTCAATTAGGTACAAAAAGCTATCCGATAGTTTTAGGAAATGAAAATAAATTACACAGGAACAGATAGAATTTATTATTTTAAGTATAGGATTCGGAACCGCTATGGGGAATTAGGTTTGCGCCAAGTGGCCAAATGCTAACTTTTTAGGCATTTTGGGAGCAAATTTTATCAGCTCCTTTCTTGGCACTGACCTGGTGCTATGGCGGCATTACATAGACGAGTCTAGAATCTTTTTGTGGTTCTATTAAGAAAATTCGTATAATCTTACGTTTACCCCAAATATAAGTAAGGAAAAAAAAAATGAGTAAGGAGATTTAAAAAACCTGAGAATTAAGGTGGGGAGCGCACCACTTAAATAACATATTCATAAACCTACCATGACCATAGGAGTCAGTATTAAGTATCGTTTATTCTTGTATATGGTTGGGTAACCGCAACATGAGGAACTGTATTGCGGGGGTCACAGCCATTAAAAGTTGAGAACCACTGGGGTACATACACAGACCAAAAGTGCATTACAATAATATTTAATACACTAGTCATCAGGCGGGCTATTACTATACATTTCTTCAAGTAGAATGTATACAAACAAACAGAATGACAAATTTTCAGTGAGTGTCTTATAAAAATACCCCCATATCATTTTTATCATTGAACCCCAAAGGTTCCATTGCATGTGTTTTTATAATTAACAAGCCCTAAGTCTAATACAACTTTTTTAAATTTACTTTTACAAATTATTTTGTACATAGTGTAACGCGCGATTGTTACACAGTTAGAGACAGTATAACGATACAAATACATAAATATAGGGCGGATTCTACTACTTCTTGCTAGTTCTTTGGTTGAATACAAACATAGTTACAGGACTGCGATACAGCACAATACAGGTTACATGACCACATTACATTACATATGGGGAAGCAGTACTGGTACTAAAATACCAGTCACAAAAACACATAGACACAGACTAGTACAGAATGTGTAGGGGTGTGAATGCTGCGCAAACAGTTTGTGGCACAACTTTGGTGTAATGCTGGAATGGTTTGAAGAAGACGCACTGTCCGTAGCTTCACTTTTGCCAAGTACTGGTGCCCAGCTGCCGGTTGTGGCTGCCACTGGGCAGCGTGTTGCAGCGTTCCTCCTGACTGCTGTAGGCTCTGGTTTTGATCACTTAATTTCAGGGCTCCATAAAGCCGCTACTGGACTCTTGCCTGCCAGGGTTACGGTTTCGTGTTGTGTGTGCAACTAGTTGTGCAACATGAGCCCTGCTGCTAATGATATGCTTAGAGGGAGTGTCTAGGCTCAAGTGGGTGCGCAGGGCTGGTAGGGGTGGTGGGGTGGGGTTGGGGTGTCAAAGCCAGAGCCAATGCACAGGCAGCCACCTGCAGCAGCGCCCAACTTGGCAGTGCATCTTTTCCAAGTGCCACTACAAGTACACAAGATTTAGAGGGTGAAGAGGCGATGGACGAAGAGGTAAACGGTGCTCGGGGTACGCTAAGGTAGAGTATGACCGTAGCTTATTTATACACCCAGGACAAATTAGTAACAACTCCAGGTGTTAATCAAGAGGGGGAGAGACACAGAAAGGAGTAGAGAAGTCTCCGGAGAGCAGGGAAAAAGATTGCATTTACATGTAACAATAACCTTGAAGGTGCGGAAAAGACAAAGATGTGTTGGGTCTTTTGTTTTTCTGCCACCTTTCCTGCTTATTGGTTATGTTTTTCTAATCGGTACCAAGAGAATGTGGGAGTTTGTGTGAATTAGGAAGACATACCTGTGGATAAGAAGAAATGATTAATGGTGTGACCAGGTGGAGATGAAGACATTAGGATGATGATGGAATGCAAGGCTATATAATTATAATGCTCTCTTTGATATATTCTTTTGCACTTAAAATAGTTGCACTGGAAAAGATGCACTGGGTTATGACCAAGGGTGCTAGTGATCCCCTTAATTGCCAATAAAGGTACGTGTTCCAAGCTTCAAAACTCAAAAGAGGCTTTCCCAGAGTGGAGCACCCTCTCTTATGGAATTGCAATGTTCCTAAAGTGACGTACATACATATATAACTAATACCTACAAGAATGAAATGTTGTATCATCATTTTTAGAAGATGTTAGGTACTCTATATCATATGTATCATAATGTTTTAGCGAAACACCACAACACTCCTTTAAGTTTTGGTTTGGCAAAAGGAGCGTTGGCTGTTGGGTAACTCTTTTAGGAGAGGATCCTAGCCGATCTACCAACTACGGTATATACAGCCTTGATTCTTGATGCACAGGGTACAAACAAAGTGAAACCTTTCTTTTAATTTTTGATAGTAGAAAAAAAAATGTTACAGGGTGTTGGGTGTTCTTCCTGGTGAAAAATGGATATAGGAAAGGTAAGTGTGACTTATTTATTAGCTAAAATTGTTTGCCCTTGCATTTCAATGCTTGCATGGTGTCTTATAAGTTTAAAGTACTACAAAGATATAATTCTCTCAGAAATAGCAGTAATCACAAGCTGACAAAAATAAGTAAAATTAATTAAACGTTAAAGATGCAGGACGATATAGATCGTCCTAATTCAGTAGACTGTTGCTGAAGTAGGATTGTTCCACAATCTCAGGGCTCTCCTAAAGGTCAGGTTAGTTGTATCATAATTATATCTTTGAGATAAAGATCGTTTGTGGAGGATAGGCCAATGGTTGGTAAGAATCTGTTTTATACTTTTGAATTGTCATGTAGGTAGTAATGAGTTATGTGTGGCTAGATTTTGCTTTATCTTCTTTCTAGTTTGTGAGGCTATTGGTTTGGGTGAGAGCGTTCTTCTTGTGTTAGGGATTTGGGTTTTTTAATGCATTTTCAACTATAGATTTATAGTTTTATAGTAATTTGATTGAAGGTGGAAGGTCTAAATAGTTTTTTTATTTTTGAATTGGCCAAAAGGAAACAATATATACCATGTATTGAGAATGGATTGTGTTTTTTTTGGTTATTGTAGGTCCAGTATCAATATAGTGTCTGAGCAGTGTGGGTGGTAAAGTGAGGCCCATGTTTTATTGATTCAGACGTGTGATGAAGTTTGTAATGTTTCACATTTCCATTCCGGACAAAAATACGATCATCTATATATCAGGTAGAACATTATGTAATGGCCGAATCTGAAATTTTATGCATGAATGGTTGTCTGAAAGCCCCATGATAAATTGCATAGGTTGGAGCAATCTTGTGCCCATCTTGCAACCTTCGATTTGACAGTTTTTTTTAAATGAAAAGATATTATGGTTGAGAATAAACTAAATGCTCTGTAAAATGAATTCTTATGTGTTTCCAGTAATTGTAAAGACTTGAGTTCTTTGATTAATTGCGTAGAATCTTTGAGATAAGAAGTTACACCTGCACTTAAACTCTCTATTTGTTCTCCATTTCAATGCTACAGTGTCAGGCTACGGGATGGGTGATCCTCTGGACCAATGCACGACGATTGACTCAAGCCATACCTGGACCAGAGTCTAAGTGGTAACCGTTTTCACCAGAGCCCGCCGCAAGGCGTGAACAAGTACAGGGCGTGGTACACCAGGTCGTTCCTCGGCGTGACTTGTCGCAGTGGCGGCCCAAGGTGCGGTACAGAAACAGCCGTACAAACTGAGGTAAAGTCCAAGCACAAGGTCAGGGCCGGCGGCAGAGATGCAACGTCAGAGTCCAATCCGGGTCAGCAACAGGAGGCCCAAGCAGAGAGGGTGCGGGAACACAGCACACCGGCACAGCAACACGGAGGAACAATGGTACACGGGGGGAACCCAGGAGGGACTCAGGTTACACAGGGAACACAGAGGGAGTCAGGAACGCAGGCGGACACACAGGAACGCAGCAATTCGCCAACAGAGCTTCTCTAAGGTGGGGGGCACAAAGATCGGCATGGTTAGATGGGAGAGGCAGATTTAAATAGCCTCATGGGAAATACCAGCCGCCAATCAATGACGCGCTGGCCCTTTAAATTTTCTAAGCTGCCGCGTCACGCGGCCCTAAGGGCACGGGGCGGCGCGCGCACGCGGAGTGAGGCCGTGGACTCAGGAGAGGTGAGACGCGCTGGCGGGTGCCTGCGGGGAGCGGGGTGAGAGTGACAGTACTCCCCCTTCGGCCTCCCCCTTTCATGGGCTGGAAAAAATCATTGCAGAAGATCACGGTCCATGATATTGTCCTCTGGCACCCAAGCCTCTCTTGGACCGAACCCCTTCCAGTCGACTAAGAAGAACTGCTTCCCCCTTACAGTTTCATATCAAGGATGTCCTTTACCTCGGTGGAGTTAGCCACAGGGGTAGGAGGAGGTACTTGCCGGGAGAAGCGGTTCAGTATGGACAGGCTTGATCAGGGTGACTGGAAGGAGTTCGGGGATGCACATGGTGGAAGGAAGGCGCAACTTGTGAATACTGGATTAATACGGGACAGGACCTCGAAAGGACCCAAGAATCGAGGACCGAGCTTGTAACGGGTATCTTCAGCCGGATGTACCTGGAAGATTAACCACCGACCTTCTCCCAGGAGAGAGATGGGAGACAGGTCTCTGCGTTCTTGTCGGCCTGGATTTTAGTGCGAACAGACGCTCCAAAGTAGAGTAAAGGAGTCTGTCTCCAGACAGAACTATGGTCCTGCACCAATTCTTTCACCGCAGGAACATCGAGTGAACTGAGAGAGGGAGTGGTGGGCGTGGAATCTTCCATAGTAGACAATAAGAATGGAGCTGCACCAGCAGATTCTGAATCCAGAGAGTTGTAGGAGAACTCTGCCAAGGGCAACAAAGTGGACCAGTCGTCCTGACGGGCAGAACAAAATGACAAAGGTTGCAGCCCAGACTCTGGTTGACCTCTCAACTTGACATTGGACTGATCGAAAAACCGGTCTGTCCCACCCAGATGACGGTATTGCCCGAGGAAGAGATGGAAGATCCGTGACAAAAGTCCATAGCCACGGGTGACCCACAGGCGACTGGGTATCGGCAATGGAGCAAGAGACCACCCAGTTTTAGACCGAGAAGGCTTATTTTGAGCACAGGAGGTGCAGGATACCCACAAAAGTCCCGAACATCTTTGACCAAGTCAGGCCACCAGTAGTTAGCGGGTCAATGAGGGCACGGAGCGTTGCACACCAGGGGCCCAGCCAGGCAGTAAGAATACCAAAACAAAATCCTCCTCAACAGAGAAGGGAGACATAAGTTGGGGGGGGAAGCGCCGAAGATCTTAAGGAGCGGCTGCAACCAACTGTTCCGGAGTCGGAGAGATGATATACTGAGGAATCGGCTCTTCTCCAACATCTGAGGCACGGGAAAGGGCATCAGCCTTGATATTCTTCTCTGCTGGTCAGAAGAGTGGATCAACAAGTTGAGGAGGGGAGAAGATAGTGACCAACGGGCTTGCCTGGGATTAAGACGTTGGGCTGTCTGGAGATACGAAAGGTTCTTATGATCTGTGTAAAACACAGACTGGATAGCGAGCACCCTCCAAGAGATATCGCCATTCTTCCAGGGCAAGTTTGAAGCCAAAGTTCCTTGTCAACAATAGAGTAGTTTTCTCCGCAGGAGAAAAAGTTTTAGAAAAGAAGCCGCCCCGTAAGTGTTCGGCCCGGGTCCCTTATAGGTAAACAAAGCCCCTGCACTGACAGAAGATGCGTCCACCTCCAGGATAAGGCTTTCCTCTTCAGCTGTGGAGGCCAAAGTGTGGATAGCGCCTTCAGGTGAGTGCCACAATGGGAGCAACAAGACGTAGAAAAATGTGAATGAACTATCGGTAGTAGTTTGCGAAGCCCAGGAACCTTGAATGGCGCGAATACCCTCTGGATGTGGCACTGCAGAATGGCAGACATTTGGTAGGATCCATCTGGAGACCCGTCGGAGATGATGTAGCCATCATCTTACTGAGTAAGATAATTTATCATATATTGTACATTAATATTAAATCACGCTTCATATGCTTATTATATTTCTTAATGTCATTTTTGGATTGTATGTTTAATTCCATTTAAACAAAAAAGACTATTTAATTTAATTATGAATTTGAAACTGTACGTTCATTTATATTTGCTACAATGATCACCATGTGGCACATTTATTTATTACTATTTATTATGTATTATTTATGCTCTTTATCATTGTATCATTTTATTATGGCGTAATGATTGCTCCATGAAATACTAATATTATACTAATTATATTATACTTATATTAATACATGGAAATACTAAACTATATTAATTAATTACTAATGATTATTATACATAGATCAATATTATTACTGTAAACTACTTCTTATGTTGTTCATGTTCTTGTTCATGTAGCTACATTGAATGTAAATTTATTATTTTACTTGTTTATATTTACAATTTCTGTTCATTTTAATTTAATTTTATCCATTATGTTATTTTGTCATTACTGCTATTTCTGGATCATTTAAACTATCGCTCAAAACGAGCTTTAAGAGTATGGCATGGCATTGCAAAATGGAAGTGATGGCCTTACATATTCAAAATCCCTTTGACCTTGTACAATCTCCCACTTTACCAGCACCAAGCAACCCCAGACAATCACATAACCTCCACCATGGCCTTTTCAGTTGTTCTTTGTCACACAAATGTTCGTCTGTGTGATCCAAACCCTAAAACTAAGATGTGTCTGTCCATTTACACTTTTTCCAATCTTTCCTGTGCATTGTCTGGTTTTTACCCAATTGATCTTTTCCTTTTATTAGCCAGTCTCAGATATGGCTTTTTCTTTGCCTTTCTGCCCGAGAGGCCAGCATCCGGAGTTGACTTACTGTAGATGTTGACACTTGCGCTTGGTGGGTACTATTTAAAGGAAAACCTACCACTTAGAATGGTAGGGGTAAGCTGTAAGTACCGAGCAGAGCTCAGGGTAAGTGGTGCCGGGTACTTACTTTGTTAGTGTTATAAACGCAGTATTGCGGTTTTAACCTTTTTAAATTAGAGCAAGAGAGGCTTCGGCGCTGCGCACTCACAATCATGCGGGGCCTACATAGGAAATAGCGGAAGTGTTGCGTGCAGCACGGTCGCAGCGCAGCACCGAAGCCTCTCCTGCTCTAAAGTTTTAAAAAGTGTTAAAACCGCAATACCACGGTTTATAACACTAACGAAAAGTAAGTACCGGCACCAGCTCACCCTGAGCTGCTGCTCGGTACTTACGCGTTACCCCTGCCATTCTAAACTGGTAGGTTTTCTTTAATGAAGTTGCCAGTTAAGGACCTGTGAGGCGTTGGTTTCTCAAATAGAGTCTCTAATCTAATTGTCTTGTTGCATAGTTGTGCAGTGAGGCCTCCCCACTTCATTTCTACTCTGGTTAATGGCTGTGTGTGCTTGTACAAACTGTAGCTCAACCAGCTCAAAGGAAGGTCCGTTCATAGCTTCTCAAATCAAACTGTGTTTCAGCTGTGCTAGCATACTTGAACAAGGGTTTTTTAAACATCAATTAGCTTTTACACAGTAAGCAACGAAGTTATAATTAAACCACTGAATTCAGCAATAGATTCTGAGCCCCAAGCACAGGAGCAGGATGGGGCGTTCAACGTGGAACAATTTCCAAGGACAGTGTTGCTGGTCCAATGCTGTTTATTTAAATGCTACGCGTTTCGGTCCGGTACCCGGACCTTCGTCAGGCATAAAATTCATTACAAACAAAGTTGTTTTATAGATAAAAGGTATGAAAACGACGGGCGCCGGTGATAGGTTCCGGTCACATGGTGACCGGTATATCACAGTTCACCGGCGGCTTGTGAAGATCATAATACACATTAAAAATCTTAAGAAATAAATTTGGGTTTTTAAATATACAGGACAAATTTACACTTCATTATAAAAATATTGGGAGGTGACAGACTAGTTGTATGTCTTGAGTTACCGTATGAGGCGTACGCGGTTTACCTTTGTAGGCGCTGGATGTTCACGAACGACCACCAACAAGCACGCAAGGATGTCCCCTTCTCTCTTCTCCCTCTAAGGCAAAAAAAAAGAGGCGGAAAAAGCAAGAGGAATGAAGAATTCACTCGTCCCGCACGAGCCTAGGGACGAACGGCGGGGGTGCCTACGCGGTAAACACCACACTAGGTTCACAATTCAATTTGGATCCCGAATTGGGGACCTGACTCCAACGTCCCCCCAAAGACGCAATTTGCACCGCGGTGGCTATGATTGCCCGGTTCCCTGAGCAATAGAGATGCGTTTGGAAGAAGGATGGAGGGCGCGGGTGAACTTAGGAGTATCGTATTTGGGTAGAGAGGAGATAATGACATGAGCATGTGTCGGGGTACGAAGTGTAATACGGAAAATTTTTTACCCTATTAAATGGTGAGTGGTGTTACACAGATTCAATAACTTCATAGACAGCGTTTGGGGATGAGGGTATCCAACTAAATATCACAGTAGGATTCCCTCACGATTTAGTGTTGGACTCTATTTCTATTTCTTGCGGATCTGTTCAATGTGGAGTGACTTTGATGGCTCCAAAATCACTCTTATGCTCCAGATGTAGATGTTAGAGAGGCTCGTTTCAAGAACCCTGTTTTGTCTTTCTATGCTGTGGCCATTCATATGTACCCTTGGGTTTGGATAGTCTTCCGACGTATTGAAGGCCACAGGCACAGTCCACCAGTAAATTACATAATCTGATGGCGAGGACAGGGTTGTGTTATCCTGCAGAACTCTGTTTGTGAGCGAAATGAGGGTGGGGTCAGGGGATGATCTTACAGCAAAGGCAATTTTGTGCCCACACTTTGCAACGTGATAGGGTTAGGATTCTTATTCTTCGTGGTCCAATTCTTAATTTGCTCGGTGGCGATCATGTTCTAATCGATGCTGCTTTTCTAAAAGTGATCCCCGTTGTTCAGAATTATATCTTTAGAAAAAGGGTCCATTGCAGAATGCTCCAATGTTTATTGAGTGTTTTATTATTCCTTGTTCCCTCTGTCGTAAGCATTAAAATAACCAGCTTGGACCACGAACACTGTCCCTTGGATATTGATTCTGCATTGAATGCCACTTCATCTGCTCCAGTTGCTTAGGGCTCAGAATATAGCTGAATTCATACCACTACCGATCAGTCTACCGGAAGATAAAGGTAGGAAAGTCGACGACGGCGATCCGAGAAATAAAATAAAGGATTCCTGGCGCCGTTCTCCTTTCTACCTGGATCCGGTAGACTGATCGGTAGTGGTATGAATTCAGCAATAGATTCTGAGCCCTAAGCACTGGAGCAGGATGAAGTGGCATTCAATGCAGAATCAATATCCAAGGACAGTGTTGCTGGTCCAATGCTGGTTTATTTAAATGCTTACGACAGAGGGAACAAGGAAATAAGAAAAACACTCAATAAACATTGGAGCATTCTGCGAATGGACCCTTTTCTAAAAGATATAATTTCTGAACAAGCTGGGATCACTTTTAGAAAAGCAACATCGATTAAGAACATGATCGCACCGAGCAAATTAAGAAGTGAGACCACGAAGAATAAGAATACTAAAACCCTATCACAGGGGGTGACAAAGTGTGGGCACAAGAAATGCCTTTGCTGTAAGATCATCCACCACAAAACGACATCATTTCGCTCCAACAAAACAGGAGAAGTCTGCAGGATAAAACAAACCCTGTCCTGCGCATCAGATTATGTAATTTACCTGGTGGACTGTGCCTGTGGCCTTCAATACGTTGGAAGGACTATCCAAACCCTAAGGGTACATATGAATGGCCACAGGCATAAGACAAAAACAGGGTTCTTGAAACAGAGCCTCTCTAAACATCTACATCTGGAGCATGAGAGGGATTTTGGAGCCATCAAAGTCACTCCAATTGAACAGATCGCGGGGCACGAGCGCCCCTGCCCCCACGGCCCGGGCGCAGGCGAAAGGAAGCATATTAGGGGAGGGGTGTAGCAAGGTGAGGCAGCCAGTGTGACATGCAAGGGGACTCTAGAGCTTCCGTGTCTTTCGTGTACAGGTCACGAGAGGCTCACCGTGCGCCCACCTAAGACACGGCAAGCTAAAGAAGTGAGACACGAGAATAAGAATACTAAACCCTATCACAGGGGGTGACAAAGTGTGGGACAAGAAATGCCTTTGCTGTAGATCATCCCCACAAACGCACTCATTTCGCTCCAACAAAACAGGAAAGTCTGCAGGATAATAACAAACACTGTCCGCCATCAGATCTATGTTAAGTTATCGGATTATGTAATTTACCTGGTGGACTGTGCCTGTGGCCTTCAATACGTCGGAAGGACTATCCAAACCCTAAGGGTACATATGAATGGCCACAGGCATAAGACAAAAACAGGGTTCTTGAAACAGAGCCTCTCTAAACATCTACATCTGGAGCATGAGAGGGATTTTGGAGCCATCAAAGTCACTCCAATTGAACAGATCCCGCAAGAAAATAGAAATAGAGTCAAAACACTAAATCGTAGGGAATCCTACTGGATATTTAAGTTGGATACCCTTCATCCACACGGTCTAAATGAAGTAATTGAATCTGTGTAACACCACTCACCATTTAGATAGGGTAAAAATTTTCCGTATGTACACTTCGTACCCCCGACACAGCTCATGTGCATTATATTCGCGCTACCACATCACCAAAAATCCATCCCGTTACGTACACCTGTTATCTCCACACGAACGTTAGGCACCTTGCTCCACTGCGTCTCCCGTAGAGCATCCTAGTCGCTTGGCAACGCCATCAACCTTATACCCTCTTGATTACAACAGGGCTTAGTAGTAAATAGTTTTTGTCCCTCTGCGGCTTCCGTAGAACATCCAGCCGCCTAGCAACGGTACACGTGCCATACGCCTCATACGGTAACTCACAGACATAACAAACTAGTCTGTCACCTCCGCAAAATATATTTGTATAATGAAGTGTAAATATTGTCCTGTATATTTTAGAATAACCCAAATGTATTTCTGTAAGATTTTTAATGTGTATTATGGATCTTCACAAGCCGCCCGGTGAACTGTGATATACCGGTCACCATGTGACCGGAACCTATCACCGGCGCCTCGTTTTCATACCTTTTATCTATATAAACAACTTTGTTTGTAATGAATTTTATGCCTGACGAAGGTCCGGGTACCGGACCGAAACGCGTAGCATTTAAATAAACCAGCATTGGACCAGCAACACTGTCCTTGGAAATTGATTCCACGTTGAACGCCCTTCATCCTGCTCCTGTGCTTGGGGCTCAGAATCTATTGCTGAATTCAGTGGTTTAATTATACATTCTGTTTGCTTACTGTGTAAAAAAGCTAATTGATGTTTAAAAAACCCTTGTTCAAGTATGCTAGCACAGCTGAAAACAGTTTGATTTGAGAAGCTATAGAACGGACCTTCCTTTGAGCTGGTTGAGCTACAGTTTGTACAAGCACACACAGGCATTAACCAGAGTAGAAATAGAAGTGGGAGGCCTCACTGCACAACTATGCAACAAGACAAGTAGATTAGAGACTCTAGTTTGAGAAACCAACGCCTCACAGGTCCTTAACTGGCAACTTCATTAAAGAAAACCTACCAGTTAGAATGGCAGGGGTAAGCTGTAAGTACCGAGCAGCAGCTCAGGGTGAGCTGGTGCCGGTACTTACTTTCGTTAGTGTTATAAACCGTGGTTTGCAGTTTTAACACTTTTTAAACTTTAAGCAGAGAGGCTTCGGTGCGCGCGCGACCGGCGCACGCAACATCTCCGCTATTTCCTTGTAGGCCCGCGCATGATTGTGAGTGCGCAGCGCCGACCCTCTCTTGCTCTAAGTTTAAAAAGTGTTAAAACCGCAATACTGCGGTTTATAACACTAACGAAAGTAAGTACCGGCACCAGCTTACCCTGAGCTGCTGCTCGGTACTTACAGCTTACCCCTACCATTCTAAGTGGTAGGTTTCCTTTAAATAGTACCCACCAAGCGCAAGTGTCAACATCTACAGTAAGAGTCAACTCCAGGATGCTGGCCTTCAGGGCAGAAAGGCAAAGAAAAAGCCATATCTGAGACTGGCTAATAAAAGGAAAAGATCACTATGGGTAAAAGAACACAGACAATGCACATGGAAAGATTGGAAAAAAGTGTAAATGGACAGACAAATCTTAGTTTTAGGTGTTTGGATCACACAGACGAACATTTGTGTGACAAAGAACAACTGAAAAGAGGCATGGTGGAGGTTATGTGATTGTCTGGGGTTGCTTTGGTGCTGGTAAAGTGGGAGATTGTACAAGGTCAAAGGGATTTTGAATATGTAAGGCCATCACTCCATTTTGCAATGCCATGCCATACTCTTAAAGCTGTTTTGAGCGATAGTTTAATGATCCAGAAATAGCAGTAATGACAAGAATAACATAAATGGATAAAATTAAATTAAAATGAAACAGAAATTGATAAATAATAAACAAGTAAATAATAAATTTACATTCAATGTAGCTACATGAACAAGAACATGAACATCATAAGAATAGTAGTTACAGTAATAATTGCTCTATGTATAATAATCATTAGTAATTAATTAATATAATTAGTATTTCATGTATTCATATATTAAGTATAATATAATTAGTATAATAATTAGTATTTCATGGAAGCAATCATATCACCATAATAAATATGATACAATGAATAAAGAGCAGTAAATAATACATAAATAAATAGTAAGTAAATAAATTTGCCACATTGTGATCATATGTAGCAAATATAAATGAACGTACAGTTTCAAATTCATAATTAAATTAAATAGTCTTTTTGTTTAAATAGGAATTAATACATACAATCACATAAAAAATGACATTAAGAAATAATAATAGCTAGATGAAGCGTTATTTAAATCATTAATGTACAATATTATGTATGAAATTAATCTAAAATCATGTAGCATCCTATAACACAGTCCATGAATATTGGCACTGGAAGGGATGATGGGGGTGCCGACTGTAGGGTGATGTATCTGAGTGTCAACATGAGATGTTCCTAATGGGCGAAATAGAGTGTGACTTGTGTAAAAGTGAGAATTCTTTTGTAGCCATCATCTTACTGAGTAAGATAATTTATCATATATTGTACATTAATGATTAAATACGCTTCATATGCTTATTATATTTCTTAATGTCATTTTTAGGATTGTATGTATTAATTCCTATTTAAACAAAAAAGACTATTTAATTTAATTATGAATTTGAAACTGTACGTTCATTTATATTGCTACATATGATCACAATGTGGCACATTTATTTACTTACTATTTATTATGTATTATTTACTGCTCTTTATCATTGTATCATATTTATTATGGCGTAATGATTGCTCATGAAATACTAATATTATACTAATATATTATACTTATATTAATACATGGAAATACTAACTATATTAATTAATTACTAATGATTTTATACATAGATCAATATTATTACTGTAAACTATTCTTATGTTGTTCATGTTCTTGTTCATGTAGCTACATTGAATGTAAATTTATTATTTACTTGTTTATATTTACAATTTCTGTTCATTTTAATTTAATTTATCCATATGTTATTTTGTCATTACTGCTATTTCTGGATCATTTAAACATCGCTCAAAACAGCTTTAAGAGTATGGCATGGCATTGCAGAGAATAGGAGTGATGGCCTTACATATTCAAATCCCTTTGACCTTGTACAATCTCCCACTTTACCAGCACCAAGCAACCCCAGACAATCACATAACCTCCACCATGGCCTTTTCAGTTGTTCTTTGTCACACAAATGTTCGTCTGTGTGATCCAAACACCTAAAACTAAGATTGTCTGTCCATTTACACTTTTTTCCAATCTTTCCTGTGCATTGTCTGTGTTCTTTACCCAATGATCTTTTCCTTTTATTAGCCAGTTCAGATATGGCTTTTTCTTTGCCTTTCTGCCCGGAGGCCAGCATCCTGGAGTTGACTCTTACTGTAGATGTTGACACTTGCGCTTGGTGGGTACTATTTAAAGGAAAACCTACCACTTAGAATGGTAGGGGTAAGCTGTAAGTACCGAGCAGCAGCTCAGGGTAAGCTGGTGCCGGTACTTACTTTGTTAGTGTTATAAACCGCAGTATTGCGGTTTTAACACTTTTTAAATTTAGAGCAAGAGAGGCTTCGGCGCTGCGCACTCACAATCATGCGCGGGCCTACATAGGAAATAGCGGAGATGTTGCGTGCGCACGGTCGCGCGCAGCACCGAAGCCTCTCCTGCTCTAAAGTTTAAAAAGTGTTAAAACCGCAATACCACGGTTTATAACACTAACGAAAGTAAGTACCGGCACCAGCTCACCCTGAGCTGCTGCTCGGTACTTACAGCTTACCCCTGCCATTCTAACTGGTAGGTTTTCTTTAATGAAGTTGCCAGTTAAGGACCTGTGAGGCGTTGGTTTCTCAAACTAGAGTCTCTAATCTATTGTCTTGTTGCATAGTTGTGCAGTGAGGCCTCCCCACTTCATTTCTACTCTGGTTAATGGCTGTGTGTGCTTGTACAAACTGTAGCTCAACCAGCTCAAAGGAAGGTCCGTTCTATAGCTTCTCAAATCAAACTGTGTTTCAGCTGTGCTAGCATACTTGAACAAGGGTTTTTTAAACATCAATTAGCTTTACACAGTAAGCAAACAGAAGTTATAATTAAACCACTGAATTCAGCAATAGATTCTGAGCCCCAAGCACAGGAGCAGGATGGGGCGTTCAACGTGGAATCAATTTCCAAGGACAGTGTTGCTGGTCCAATGCTGGTTTATTTAAATGCTACGCGTTTCGGTCCGGTACCCGGACCTTCGTCAGGCATAAAATTCATTACAAACAAAGTTGTTTTATAGATAAAAGGTATGAAAACGAGGCGCGGTGATAGGTTCCGGTCACATGGTGACCGGTATATCACAGTTCACCGGCGGCTTGGAAGATATAATACACATTAAAAATCTTAAGAAATAATTTGGGTTTTTAAATATACAGGACAAATTTACATTCATATAAAAATATGGTGGAGGTGACAGACTAGTTGTATGTCTTGAGTTACGTATGAGGCGTACGCGGGTTTCCTTTGTAGGCGGCTGGATGTTCTACGGAAACAGCCCCACAAACACCAAGATTGTCCCTGTTCTCTTCTCCTCTAAGCAAAAAAATATAGACAGGAAAAGAGCAAGAGGAATGGAAGATTCATGTCCCCACGACCTAGGGACGAACGGGGGGTGGTGCCTACGCGTGTAAACACCACACTAGGTTACAATTAAGTGATCCACGAATTGGGGACTGATCCAAGTCCCAAAACGCAATTGCAGGTGGCATGATTGCCCGTTCCTGGATAGAGATGCGTTGGAAGAGGGATGAGGGCGCGGGTGCTAGAGTATCGTATGGGGTAGAGTGGAGATAATGACATGGCTGTGTCGGGGTACGAAGTGTAATACGGAAAATTTTTTACCCATCTAAATGGTGAGTGGTGTTACACAGATTCAATAACTTCATAGACAGCTGTTGGGGATGAGGGTATCCAACTTAAATATCACGGTAGGATTCCCTACGATTTAGTGTTGACTCTATTTCTATTTCTTGCGGATCTGTTCAATTGGAGTGACTTTGATGGCTCCAAAATCCTCTATGCTCCAGATTTGTAGATGTTAGAGAGGCTCGTTTCAAGAACCCTGTTTTGTCTTTATGCTGTGGCCATTCATATGTACCCTTGGGTTTGGATAGTCCTTCCGACGTATTGAAGGCCACAGGCACAGTCCACCAGTTAAATTACATAATCTGATGCGAGGACAGGGTTTGTTATCCTGCAGAACGGTCGGTGAGCGAAATGAGGGTGGGTGGGGATGATCTTACAGCAAAGGCAATTTTGTGCCCACACTTTGCACCCAGTGATAGGGTTAGATTCTTATTCTTCGTGGTCCAATTCTTAATTTTGCTCGGTGGCGATCATTTTAATCGTGTGCTTTTCTAAAAGTGATCCCGCGTTGTTCAGAAATTATATCTTTAGAAAAGGGTCCATTGCAGAATGCTCCAATGTTTATTGAGTGTTTTATTATTCCTTGTTCCCTCTGTCGTAAGCATTAAAATAACCAGCATTGGACCACAACACTGTCCTTGGATATTGATTCTGCATTGAATGCCACTTCATCTGCTCCAGTTGCTTAGGGCTCGAATCTATAGCTGAATTCATACCACTACCGATCAGTCTACCGGGATAGGTAGAAAGGAGAACGGCGCCGGAATCCTTATTTATTCTACATGCACTGTGTTGTGATACAAGGTGAGTACTTTTAACTGTTCTTTTAGACCTTTTTGCAAGCAGCTTTACACATATCAAACGAGGAGAGCGCTCCTGTCTTTTTTTGTCCCCTCCCCAACTGGAGATCTCAGGGGTCGGTAGTTATATCTACTCAGAGCGGATTATAGGCGGGGTCCTGGGGCAAAGAGCACAGGGACCCAACCACCTGTTTCCGGGTGGGGCCCCACAGAGGGACCCATATCAATAAATGTATGTCGGCTTCAGACTGCGGCGCCACGCAGAAGCAGAACGCTGGCACCCAGGACGCTGAGCTGACTGTGTTTCTTTGTTAATGGAGCGATGCGCACGCTCCCACTCCAAACAGGTCAGCTGAGTACAGTAGACGCGGTGCGTGCCTCCCTAAACACATGCCTCCCCATCCAGCGCCTGTTGGAGACAGTGAACTGACTATCTCTGCCTGGAGCAATGTGCAGCAGCCAATCTGCAGCACATTCGCTCCCAGCCAGAGACAATCCGCTGACTTCTCAAGGGGGGGGGGCAAGAAAGCAACAGAGTATTCATCTCCGACAGGGGTCTCCAGATGGATCCTACCAAATTGTCTGCCATTCTGCAGTGGCCACATCCAGAGGGTATTCGCGCCATTCAGAGGTTCCTGGGCTTCGCAAACTACTACCGATAGTTCATTCCACATTTTTCTACTCTTGTTGCTCCCATTGTGGCACTCACCAGGAAGGGCGCTAATACACACTTTTGGCCTCCAGCAGCTGAAGAGGAGAAGCCTTTTATCCTGGAGGTGGACGCATCTTCTGTCAGTGCAGGGGCTGTGTTTACCTATAAGGGACCCAGGGGCCGAACACTTACGTGCGGCTTCTTTTCTAAAACTTTTTCTCCTGCGGAGAAGAACTACTCTATTGTTGACAAGGAACTTTTGGCTATCAAACTTGCCCTGGAAGAATGGCGATATCTCTTGGAGGGTGCTCGCTATCCAGTCTGTGTTTACACAGATCATAAGAACCTTTCGTATCTCCAGACAGCCCAACGTCTTAATCCCAGGCAAGCCCGTTGGTCACTATTCTTCTCCCGCTTCAACTTGTTGATCCACTTCTGACCAGCAGAGAAGAATATCAAGGCTGATGCCCTTTCCCGTGCCTCAGATGTTGGAGAAGAGCCGATTCCTCAGTATATCATCTCTCCGGAACAGTTGGTTGCAGCCGCTCCTGTAGATCTTCGGCAGCTTCCCCCCCAGACTTATGTCTGACCTTCTCTGTGGAGGAGGATTTTGTTTTGGGGATATTCTTACTGCCTGGCTGGGCACCCTGGTGTGCAACGCTCCGTGGCCCTCATTTACCGCTACTACTGGTGGCCTGACTTGGTCAAAGATGTTCGGGACTTTGTGGGATCCTGCACCTCCTGTGCTCAAAATAAGCCTTCTCGTCTAAAACTGGGTGGTCTCTTGCTTCCATTGCCGATACCCAGTCGCCTGTGGTCACCCGTGGCTATGGACTTTGTCACGGATCTTCCATCTTCCTCGGGCAATACCGTCATCTGGGTGGTGACAGACCGGTTTTCGATCAGTCCAATGGTCAAGTTGAGAGGGTCAACCAGAGTCTGGGCTGCTACCTTTGTCATTTTGTTTCTGCCCGTCAGGACGACTGGTCCACTTTGTTGCCCTGGGCAGAGTTCTCCTACAACTCTCTGGATTCAGAATCTGCTGGTGCAGCTCCATTCTTTATTGTCTATGGAAGAATTCCACGCCCACCACTCCCTCTCTCAGTTCACTCGGATGTTCCTGCGGTGAAAGAATTGGTGCAGGACCATAGTTCTGTCTGGAGACAGACTCCTTTATCTCTACTTTGGAGCGTCTGTTCGCACTAAAATCCAGGCCGACAAGAGACGCAGACCTTCTCCCATCTTCTCTCCTGGGGAGAAGGTCTGGTTATCTTCCAGGTACATCCGGCTGAAGATACCCGGGTACAAGCTCGGTCCTCGATTCTTGGGTCCTTTCGAGGTCCTGTCCCGTATTAATCCAGTATTCTACAAGTTGCGCCTTCCTTCCACCATGTGCATCCCGAACTCCTTCCATGTCACCCTGATCAAGCCTGTCATACTGAACCGCTTCTCCCGGCAAGTACCTCCTCCTACCCCTGTGGCTAACTCCACCGAGGTAAAGGACATCCTTGATATGAAGACTGTAAGGGGGAAGCAGTTCTTCTTAGTCGACTGGAAGGGGTTCGGTCCAGAAGAGAGGTCTTGGGAGCCAGAGGACAATATCATGGACCGTGATCTTCTGCAGAGATTTTTCCAGCCCATGAAGAGGGGGAGGCCGAAGGGGGGGAGTACTGTCACTCTCACCCGCTCCCCGCAGGCACCGCGCCAGCGCGTCTCACCTCTCCTGAGTCCCGGCCTCACTCCGCGTGCGCGCCGCCCCGTGCCTTAGGGCGCGCGTGCGCGGCAGCTTTAGAAAATTTAAAGGGCCAGCGCGTCATTGATTGGCGCTGGTATTTCCCATGAGGCTATTTAAATCTGCCTCTCCCATCTAACCATGCCGGATCTTTGTGCCCCCCAGCCTTAGAGAAAGCTCTGTTGCGAATTGCCTGCGTTCCTGTGTCTCCTGCGTTCCTGACTCCCTCTGTGTTCCCGTGTAACCTGAGTCCCTCCGTGTTCCCGTGTACCAGTGTTCCTCCGTGTTGCTGTCCTGTGTGCTGTGTTCCCGCACCCCTCTGCTTGGACCTCCTGTTGCTGACCCCGGATTGGACTCTGACGTTGCATCTCTGCCGCCTGCCCTGACCTTGTGCTTTGACTGTTACCTCGAGTTTGACTGCTGTTTCTGTACCACAACCTTGGCCGCCACTGCAGACAAGTCACACCTGAGGAACGACCTGGTGGTACCACGCCACAGCTTGTCTAACCCGCTTTCGGGATCTGGTGAAAACCGGTTACCACTTAGACTCTGGTCCCAGGTAGTGGCTTGAGTCATCGTCTGCATTGGTCCAGAGGATCCACATCCCGTAGCCTGACACTGTAGCATTGAAATGGAGAACAAATAGAGTAGTTTAAGTTCAGGGTAACAAAACCAGTGATTCCTTCTTATCTCAAAGATTCTACGCAATTAATCAAAGAACTCAAGTCTTTACAATTACTGGAAAACACATAAAGAATTCATTTTACAGAGCATTTAGTTTATTCTCAACCATAATATCTTTTCATTTTAAAAAAAACTGTGCAAATCGAAGGTTGCAAGATGGGCACAAGATTTGCTCCAACCTATGCAAATTTGTACATGGGGCTTTTCAGACAACCATTCATGCATAAAATTTCAGAATTCGGCCATTACATAATGTTCTACCATTGATATATAGATGATCTGATTTTTGTCCGGAATGGAAATGTGGAAACAATTACAAACTTCATCACACGTCTGAACAATAAAAACATGGGCCTCACTTTCACCCATCACTGCTCAGACACTAATATTGAATACTTGGACCTACTAATCACCAAAAAAACAACAATACATTCTCAATACATGGTTATATATTGTTCCTTTTGGCCAATTCAAAAGATAAAAACTATTTAGGACCTTCCACCTTCAAGCAAATATACTAAAAACTATAAATCTATAGTTGAAAATGCATTAAAAAACCCAAATCCCTAACACAAGAAGAACGCGTCTCACCCAAAACTAATAAGCCTCACAAACATGAGAAAGAAAGAGAAAAATCTAGCCAACATAACTTCATTACTACCTACAATGACAATTTCAAAAGTATAAAACAGATTCTTACCAACCATTTGGCCTATCCTCACAAACGATCTTTATCTCAAAGATATAATTATGATACAATCTAACCTGACCTTTAGGAGAGCCCTGAGATTGTGGAACAATCCTAATTCAGCAACAGTCTACTAATTAGGACGATCTATATCGTCCATTTAATTTAATTTTACTTATTTTTGTCATGCTTGTGATTACTGCTATTTCTAGAGAATTATATCTTTGTAGTACTTTTAACTGATAAAGACACCAGTGCAGCATTGAAATGCAATGGCAAACAATTTTAGCTAATAAATAAGTACAACTTACCTTTCCTATATCCATTTTTCACCAGGAAGAACACCCAACACCCTGTAACATTTTTTTTTCTACTATCAAAAATTACAAGAAGAGGTTTACAGTTGTTTGTAACCCTGTGCCATCAAGAATCAAGGCTGTGATATACCGTAGTTGGTATATGCTGGCTTAGGATCCTCTCCTAAAAGAGGTTACCCAACAGCCAACGCTTCCTTTTGCCAAACCAAAACTTTAAAGGATGTTTTGGATGTTCTGCTAAAAATTATGATACATATGATAATAGAGTACCTAACATCTTCTAAAAATGATGATACAACATTTCATTTCTTGTAGGTATGTAGTTATATATGTATGCACGTCAGCTTTAGAGAACATTGCAATTCCATAAGAGAGGGTGCTCCACTCTGGGAAAGCCTCTATTTTGAGTTTTGAAGGCTTGGAACACGTACCTTTATTGGCAAATGAAGGGGATCAACATAGCACCCTTGGTCATACCCAGTGCATCTTTTCCCAAGTGCAACTATTTTTAAGTGCAAAAGAATTATATCAGAATGTAGCATTATAATATATAGCCTTGCATTCCATCATCATCTTCAATGTCTTCATCTCCACCTGGTCACACCATTAATCATTTCTTTCATCCACAGGTATGTCTTCCTAATTCAGCACCAAAACTCCCAGTATCTCTTGGTACCGAATTAAGAAAACATACCAATAAACATGAAAGGTGCAGAAAAAGACAAAAGACCCAACATCTCGTCTTTTTCCGCACCTTTCATGTTTTTTGTTACATGTAAATGCAAATCTGTTTCCCTGCTCTCACTGGAGACTTCCTCACTCCTTTCTGTGTCTCTCCGCCCTCTTGATTAACACCTGGTAGTTGTTACTAATTTGTCCTGGGTGTATAAATAACAGACTACAGGTCATACCTGACCTTAGTCGTACCCCGAGCACCGTTACCTCTTCCTTCCATCGCCTCTTCACCCTTTAAATCTTGTGTACTTGTAGTGGCACTTGGGAAAAGATGCACTGCCAAGTTGGCGCTGCTGCAGGTGGCTGCCTGTGCATTGGCTCTGGCTTTTGACACCCCAACCCCACCCACCATCCGCCTTGCGGCACCCACTTGGCCTAACACTCCCAACTAAGCAGATCATTAGCAGCAGGTGCTCCATGTTGCACAACTGGTTGCAACACAACACGAAACCGTACCCTGGCAGGCAAGAGCTCCAGTAGCGGCTTTATTGAAGCACCTGAAATGTAAGTGATCACAACCAGAGCCTTACAGCAGGTGAGGAGGAACGCTGCACCACTGCTCCAGTGGCAGCCACAACCAGGCAGCTTGGGCACCAGTACTTGGCAAAAGTGAAGCTACGGACAGTGCGTCTTCTGTCAAACCAGTTCCAGCAGTACACCAAAGGTTCGCCACAAAACTGTTTGCGCGGCATCGACACCCCTCGTGTAATATCCCCTACACATGTCTGTCTAGTCTGTGTCTATGTGTTTTTGTGACTGGTATATTTTAGTACCGTAACTGCTTCCCCATATGTAATGTAACCTGTAATGTGCTGTATCGCAATGTCCTGTAACTATGTTTGTATGCAACCAAAGAACTAGCAAGAAGTAGTAAGAATCCGCCTCTAGAAGTATTTATGTATTTGTATCGTTATAACTGTCTCTAACTGTGTAACAATCGCCGGTACACTATGTACAAAATAATTTGTAAAAGTAAATTTAAAAAAGTTGTATTATACTTAGGGAGCTTGTTGAATTATAAAAACACATGCAATGGAACATTTTGGGTTCAATGATAAAAATGATATGGGGGTATTTTTATAAGACACTCACTGAAAATTTTTCATTCTGTTTGTTTGTATACATTCTATGTGAAGAAATGTAATAGTAATAGCCCGCCTGATGACTAGTGTATTAAAATTATTATTGTAATGCACTTTTTGTCTGTGTATGTACCCCAGTGGTTCTCAACCTTTTTAGTGCTGTGACCCCGCAATACAGTTCCTCATGTTGCGGTTACCCCAAACCATATACAAGAATATAACGACTATAATACTGACCCTATGGTCATGGTAGGTTTATGAAATATGTTACATTTAAGGTGGTCGCTCCCCACCTTAATTTCTAGGTTTTAAAATCTCCTTACTTATTTTATTTTCCTTACTTATATTTGGGGTAAACGTAAGATTATACGAATTTTCATTAATAGAACACAAAAAAGATTCTAGACTCGTCTATGTAATGCCGCCATAGCACCAGGTCAGTGCCAAGAAAGGAGCTGATGAAAATTTGCTCCCAAAATGCCATAAAAAAGTTAGCATTTGGCCCACTTGGCGCAAACCTAATTCCCCATAGCGGTGCCGAATCCATACTTAAAATAATAAATTCTATCTGTTCCTGATGTATTTATTTCTTTTCCTAAAACTATCGGATAGCTTTTTGTACCTAATTGATGTTTAATATTTGTGTATATAGAACTTACGTCTAAAGATCCTAATAACCAGTGTTGTTCCCATTTTAAGTTTTCTACAATTTTTATAATTTGTGAGGTGTCTTATGTCTTTCAAATATGAGAGGGTGTTCTTGACATATGACTGAAGGAATGTGTCGATATACTGTGAAAGATTGGAAGTGATTGACTGTAAGCCTGAAACTATGGGTCTACCTGGAGGGTTTATTGGGTTCTTGTGTAATTTAGGTAAACAAAAAATAGGGATTCTCTGCTGTGTGCTTAAAATAAAGTCTAGTTCTGATTTATCTAGAATACCTCTTTCAAAAGCTGTTGTGCAAAACGGGGATAATTCTTTAGAATAATCATTGTTTCACCAATGTTAATCTTTTCCTATTTTTGTATACTCAACGGTAGTCCTCCTCATATATCAAACAATGTTGATTTCATAAAAAAGACATCACATAGACTAAAACAAATTAGTCCCCAAATTTTTGGAGGGATGGACCACACTGTAGCAAGAGGGAGCATGATACTCTGATTACTTAATGGCTCTTATTTCATAGGATTCCATCATATTGCACATAAGGAAACATATATTACTGGTATAAGGTTATAATATGCACAAAGTCACAGCAAAGTATGCATATGAAAATCTCTACCTCTGCACTCAGCTGCCGTTATCCTCTTGCTCCGATGCGTGTTTCGCTTGCTACTTCTCCAGGAGGCGTGTCCCAACAAAGGAAAGACCTGGCTATTTAAACCCTGGGCCAACCAATTGTGGCACATTTAATCTAATTAGTCTTTCAACTTGGATTGGTTCAACCTCCACCCCTCATGCGCAGTCCAGCCAAGGAGAAGGTGAGAAGACTCTTTCCCCCCTCCTCCCGGCTAGAGTGCTCAGGTCCTGTGGACAGTGACTTGGATAAGGATGGCTCTTTGGACCAGAGAATAGTTTCAGGTCTGTTTGGATCTATTTGATAAGGGGCAATTATTACTATTACATTACTTTCATAACGGGATATTTACATACTTCTGCTACAGCTTTTACAATTGATAATGCAATGAAAGAGGCTTTAAATAATAATACATTTACAGATAACTACGTATTTTCTAACCCATTGCTGCTTCCAAAATCCTATTTAACTATTACTGTGCTATGCATTATTTACAAGTGACATAGAAAAGTGCAAGTATGCCAATTTTATGACCCTGTTTTATGGAAAATTATTTTTTATTATATCCTCTCAATAGTGTTTCCTAAAAAAAATTATATGAATTATCTTCTAAATTCATATACAGCATATTAAAACTAATCTATTTTTTCTATACAATCCTGCTATATAATTTTTTTCTAATTATGGGGTATGATTTCTCGTATCCCATCTATATCCCTACCCAATTTTTTTTATTTTTTATAATTTTCTATTTTATATTATTACTGTGCTAAGTGCATTAATTTTATATTATGTTCAATCATAATTAAAGTGTTATTGTCACGGGCGACCCCACGATCCATGTCTCGGATCGCATTGGGCACCCGTGTCCGGCTGTGCTGCCGCGGTCCCCACTCCTCCGGGTCCATACTTACGTCACCTGGCTCTGGACTCCATGTTGATCCTGTCCGGGTCCCACGCCGGCTTCCTCTGAGGCCGCGCGCTCCCGATGCTAGGGCGCGTGCGCCCGGCTCTTCAGGAATTTAAAG